>JARBWK010000318.1:0-36769 GCA_030556195.1 Anolis apletophallus | reverse complement strand
CGGTAGCCTCTCCAAGCTTGATGGGAACCATGTGGGTTGGGGATTTGGTGCGTGTTGCGTGAACCACGTTTCGTATTAGCGGAGCTGAAATGAATGGAGAGGGAGAAGAGCGTACAGTATTACAATCTGACCTGCTAAGTAAGACGGTCTATGACAATGTGGGTGCATCTACACTGTGGAATGAATGCAGTTTGACCCCACTTGAACTGCCCTGGTTCTTCTTCTTGGCTTTTCTTTGCGAACGAAGATTCATAAATTTATATATAAATTTAAATGTAGGGCCAACACCATCACCAACTTGCTACTCATGGCCCACCGATTCTCAACTTTCTTTCCAACTTTAGCCAAAAAGTTGGGAATCTTGGCCAAAGGGAAGTCCTCTACCAGCCCGCACCACAGGAAGAACACCATCATCCCCACGTCAGCATAGGCTCATCTGGTAATGCCGAGATATATATATATATATATATATATATATCTCGGCATTACTTCACGAATGAAGATTCTTAGGAAGGACTCATCCCACGCTTCTTACAAGCGCGTTGATGACTAAAAAGGCCAATCTGAGATAAGCAAGTTCGGTTGCACAAAGCACAGCAGAAAGTCTGCTTGGGTGTTGTCGTTTCCAAGTTGCAGTTCTTTCTGTGTTGTCGAGACCCGTTCGGCGTGTCTTCTCGAAAGAAGCCGCAGCATTGTGGATAGTGCGTCTCCATGCTTCCTGATGTGAGGCCAGGGTGGACCATTGTTGGTGATCAATCTGGCCGAGCCTGAGATGTTGTTTCAGGGAGTCCTTGTATCTCTTGTTTGGGGCGCCTCTCTTGCGCTGACCCGTGGTGAGTTCACCATAGAGTAGTATCTTTGGGAGGCAGTGGTCCTCCATCCTAGAGACCTCGTGGTCCTGCCCAGCGCAGCTGTGTTCTCACAGCATGGCCTCAACGCTGGTGATCCCTGCTTGCTCAAGGACAGCAACATTCGTCACATAGTCGGTCCAGTGTATATTTAGGATTGTGCGAAGACAGCGCTGATGAAAGCGCTCAGGAGTCGTAGGTGTTGGGCGATAGGTGACCCATGTTTCAGACCCATATAGGAGAATTGACTGTACGATAGCTCTGTACACACTGATTTTGGTGCTTTGCCTCAGGTGCTTGTTGCTCCAGACTCTTTGTGAAGCCTTCCAAATGCACTCTATGCCTTTGCTAATCTGTGATCTCTCTCTTTGTCAATCTTGGCGTCTGAAGAGATAATGCTTCCCAGGTAGGTGAACTGCTGAACGGACTTTAGCACAGATGTGCCTATGCTGACGTGGGGATGAGGGTGTTCTTCCTGTGGTGCGGGCTGGTAGAAGACTTCCATTTCTTCAGGCTGACTTCAGCCCAAACAGCTCTGCAGCTGTTGCAAAGCAGGCTGTGAGGCGCTGTAGGGCTGCTTCTGAATGTGCGACAAGGGCAGCATTGTCAGCAAAAAGCAGCTCACGGACTAGATAGTTTAGTCTTAGTGTGATTTGACTATGCTGATGTGGGGGTGATGGTGTTCTTCCTGTAGTGCGGGCTGGTAGAGGACTTCCCTTTTCTTCAGGCTGACTTCCAGCCCAAACAGCTCTGCAGCTGTTGCAAAGCAGGATGTGAGGCTCTGTAGGGCTGCTTCTGAATGGGCGACAAGGGCAGCATTGTCGGCAAAAAGCAGCTCACGGACTAGATAGTTTAGTCGGTTTTCGGTTTTCTTCAGGCTGACTTCCAGCCCAAACAGCTCTGCAGCTGTTGCAAAACAGCAGGTTAGTTTAATTGCTATTTTAAAAAAATAAAAATTAATTTTGTTAGTTTTGGTGTTTATTTGGGTGTTCTAGGGGGGGCGGTGAGTAAATTTTTTTTCTGGAAAGGGGGCGGTAGGCCAAAAAAGTTTGGGAACCACTGGTGTAGATGTAGGTTGAGGTTGATTTAATTTCTGTTGGTTCCCTGGCTCGTTCCGATGTTTATTTGGGTGTTCGCGGTCCAAAGAAAATGGTGTCGGTTTGGCGGCTTATTTAAAAAACATTGCCAGATCTTCTTTCGCGACGTCCAAAAGCCGTCCGCAGAAAACGGCGCTGAGATGCTTCGCCGTTCCTGATTCAAAGCAGCGTCGTGTCTTAGGAAGTTGCCACAATTCAAGATCGAGACACATCTGACAATGATTAAACGAAGCCAACTATTAGATGTTATTTTTGCTCGCTCTCCTCTCTTTCTCTCTCTCTAATAGTTAAATATCTCTCTGTAAGTATGAAACACTTTACGGTACCGTCTCTGGCCTGCTTCATGTTAAATTGACTTGATGGAACAGACACAGGGCGCTAACCAGTAGGTTATTACCTGTTGCCCGAGTATTTACAATCAGCGAAATGTGGGAGGTATCTTGGAATCCGTCCCCTTCCCCGACCCAACTCAGCCTTTCTTTTCATGCTCATGGCCAAGGCCATAAAGCTGTCATTTAGTTCCGAAACTGGGCAAGTTGAGAAGGTTTTTGTTTATCATCTCAAAAAAACTTATAAGAATACCTGTATGTTTATGAAGTTCAGGAGAAAATCCCCGATGTTAGGAATGCATGAGGATTTTATGTGATTTTGTGTTGTCGAAGGCTTTCCCGTACCTTGGGAAGTCTGATCTGGCTACGGTCGTCCACGCTCTGGTCACATCCCGAATAGATTACTGCAACGCACTCTACGTGGGGCTGCCTTTGAAGACAGTTCGAAATTGCACTTATCCAGCGGGCGGCAGCCAGACTACTAACGGGAGCTACATACAGGAGCACACTACCCCTGCTGTGTCAGCTCCACTGGCTGCCTGTCCACCCGGGCTCAATTCAAAGTGCTGGTTTTGACCTTTAAAGCTCTATACGGTTCTGGCCCAGCTTACTTGTCCGAACGCATCGGCCGCTACGTCCCATCCCGTAACCTAAGATCATCCGGGAGGCCCTGCTCTCGCCCCGCCGACCTCTCAGATGCGGTTGGTGGGGACGAGGACAGGGCCTTCTCGTGGTGGCCCCGCCTGTGGAATGCGCCCCCTCCGGAGATACGGTCCACCTCATCCCTCCTGACATCCAGGAAGAAGTTGAACTCCTGGCTCTGGGATCAGGCGTCTCACCAGCACTAGGCAGCATGTGAGACGGAATTTTAATGGGAGGGAGGAAGAGGGTCAATGTTTCTAGGTTGAATACTGTTTTAATTGGAATGATTGTAGATGTATTTTAATGCCTTAATGTTTTAATGGGTTGTGGGGTTTGGGGTTTTACGCTGTTGATGTGGCATCGACTTGTGCCTGCTGTAAGCCGCTCTGAGTCCCCCCTCGGGGGTTGAGAAGAGCGGGGTAAAATCCTGAAATAAATAAATAAATAAATTTCCTGGCCGGGATCACTGGGTTGTTGTAGGTTTTTCGGGCTGTCTGGCCATCAGGGGCGGTCTAAGGTAATTTTAAATGGTAAGCGAACATCATTTTGGCGGCCCACCATTATTTTGCCCCCCCATGTAAAACAAATATACAATTATAATATCACAATACCATTAGTAGTATTATATTGTATCAATGTATATACAATATATTATACCATACTCATACTATATTATATCATAATTATATTATACTACATTACAATATAATTATATTATAATATATTGACATTATAATATAATATAACATTCTATTATATTATCATTATAAAATAATAAATAAAATAATTTATTTAAATGAAATTATCCTCTACTATATTATTTCTTGACTCCTATAAAACTCAAATAACCCAAAGTAAAGTAAAATACAATATTATATATTACTATTTTGTACACTACCACTATACTGCAATATTGTTTGTAATATTACATGTAATATAAAATATATCATTATTCTATTGTTATATTGTATTTTTATTACATTGTATGACAATATTAAGCAAAACTGTATAATAATCAACAAGAAATGCAATGTAAATGCATCAAAATCAGAATATATTACCTACCACCCATCTCATAATTCATAGGAGTCTCCCATAAGTCCAAAATTAGGATCCCAATGTAAATAAATGTAAATAGAAAAACAGCCAAAATGTTCAAATGAGGTCGAATACAGGGCCAGGATGGTGCCCTATGCCTGGGCAAACTTGAGCCCTCCCTCCCTCTAGGTGTTTTGGACTCCAACTCCCACAACTCCTTATAGCCTCCGGCCCCTCAGGTCTAGACAGAAATAGAGCCGAAGAAAGGAAGGAGGGAGAGAAGAGGTCACAGAGGAGGAGGAGGAAAGCCCTTCATCACTTCCTTCACTTACACTTCCTTCACTGATTCTTTTCTCCTTCCCCGCAAACGCGAGCGAGGCGGAGACAAAGGGAGGGGAAGCACTCCTGCCTGCCCAATAGGGAGTGCTTTGCTTACAGGCTTCTGCGCAAGGAGCTGCTGGGCATGCGCAGAGGTTTTCGCAAGATGTGCAGTTGCTCCTGCGCCAACTTCAGCTCTGGAGCAAATGCGCCTGCGCGAAAACCTCCGCGCATGCCCAGAAGCGGAGTCGGAGCACACAAGGCCGGGGCCCAAAAGCAGGCAGCTGCAGCGCTACCTGAGGAACATAGGCAGGGCCAGGATGGTGCCCCATGCAACCAGGATGGCGCCCCCTTCCCAGATGGCGCCCTAGGCGGCCGCCTACTTGGCCTACCTTGTAGGACCGCCCCTGCTGGCCATGTTCCAGAATAATCTCTCCCCTCTATTATTTAACATCTACATGCGTCCCCTGGCCCAGTTGGTGCGCAGCTTTGGGCTGGAGTGTCACCAGTACGCTGATGACACCCAGCTGGTGCTGAGGATGGAGGGCCGGCCAGATTCCGTACCCGATTCTTTCCATCTATGCCTTGAAGCCGTGACTGGATGGCTACGATCCCGCCGATTGAAGGTGAATCCCTCGAAGACGGAGATCTTGTGGCTGGGCCACCCGGTGGGGGAAGTGCCAGTTGCCTACACTGGATGGCGAGGCTCTATGCCCGTCATCGCTAGTAAAGAGCTTGGGAGTCCAATTGGATCCACTGCTGTCCATGGAGACTCAGGTCTCCACGGCCTGCAAAGTTGCATTTTTCCACCTGCGCCAGGCTAGGCGGCTGGCACCCTACCTCTCCGTGAACGACCTGGCCACGTGATCCAGGCAACGGTCATCTCGAGACTGGATTACTGTAATGCCCTTTACATCGGCCTACCCTTGGGGATGATTCGAAGCTCAAGTTAGGGTTATATTTAACCCGATGCCTCTGGTGGTGGCGAAAGGAAGGGAGGTGTGGGTGCAAGCCATCCACACACCCCTTCCTTCCCCGCCACCTCAGAGGCATCTCGCAGTATATGAACTCCGGGATGAATCTGAGGTGGTGGTGAAAGGAAGGGAGGTGTGGATGCAAGCCACCCACACACCCCTTTCTTCCCCCGCCACTTCAGAGTCATCCCGCTTTATATTGATTCTGGGACACCTCTGAGGTGGCGGGGACGGGAAGGGAGGTGTGGATGCCAGCCATCCACACACCCCTTCCTTCCCTCGCCACCTCAGAGGCATCCCACAAGATATTTAACCCGGGATGTCTCTGAGGTGGCGGGGAAAGGGAGGTGTGGATGCAAGCCATCCACACACCCCTTCCTTCCCTGCCACCTCAGAGGCATCCCGCGTTATATTTAACCCGGGATGTCCTCTGGTGGCGGGAAAGGAAGGGAGGTGTGGATGCAAGGCATCCACACACCCCTTCCTTTCCTCGCCACCTCAGTCATCCCGTGTAATTTTAGCCCAGGATGCCTTTGAGGTGGCGGGGAAAGGAAGGGAGGTATG
This sequence comes from Anolis apletophallus, assembly GCA_030556195.1. Lineage (NCBI taxonomy): Eukaryota > Metazoa > Chordata > Lepidosauria > Squamata > Anolidae > Anolis > Anolis apletophallus. The sequence goes on along the minus strand of JARBWK010000318.1, from coordinate 30,959 downwards.
GCTGCAAGCCATCCACACACCCCTTCCTTCCCCCACCACCTCAGAGGCATCCCGCGTTGTATTTAACCCGGGATGCCTCTGAGGTGGCGGGGGAAGGAAGGGAGGTGTGGATGCAAGCCATCCACACACCCCTTCCGTCCCCCCCCCCTCAGAGGCAGCCCGCGTTATATTTAACCCCGGATGTCTCTGAGGTGGCGGGGAAAGGAAGGGAGGTGTGGATGCAAGCCATCCACACACCCCTTCCTTCCCTCGCCACCTCAGTCATCCCATGTAATTTTTAGCCCAGGATGCCTTTGAGGTGGTGGGAAAGGAAGGGAGGTGTGGATGCAAGCCATCCACACACCCTTCCCTTCCCCGCCACCTCAGAGGCATCCCGTTATATTTAACCCGGGATGTCTCTGAGGTGGCGGGAAAGGGAGGTGTGGATGCAAGCCATCCACACACCCCCTTCCTTCCCTGCCACCAGAGGCATCCCAAGTTGTATTTAACCCGGATGTCTCTGAGGTGGCGGGAAAGGAAGGGAGGTGTGATGCAAGCCATCCACACACCCTTCCTTTCCGCCACCTCAGTCATCCTGTGTAATTTTAGCCCAGGATGCTTTAGGTGGGAAAGGAAGGGAGGGGCTGTAAGCCATCCACACACCCCCTTCCTTCCCCACCACCTCAGAGGCATCCCCGCGTTATTAACCCGGGATAGCCTTGAGGTGGCGGGGAAAGGAAGGGAGGTGTGGATGCAAGCCATCCACACACCCCTTCCTTCCCACCTCAGAGGCATCCCGCGTTATTTAACCAGGGATGTCTCCTGGGGTGGCGGGGAAGGGAAGGGAGGTGTGGATGCAAGCCATCCACACACCCCTTCCTTCCCTCGCCACCTCAGTCATCCCATGTAATTTTTAGCCCAGGATGCCTTTGAGGTGGCGGGGAAAGGAAGGGAGGTATGGCTGCAAGCCATCCACACACCCCTTCCTTCCCCCGCCACCTAAGAGGCATCCCACGTTATATTTAACCCGTCCACACACCCCTTCCTTCCCTCGCCACCTCAGCCATCCCACGTAATTTTTAACCCAGAATGCCTCTGGGGTGGCGGGGAAGGGAAGGGAGGTGTGGATGCAAGCCATCCACACACCCCTTCCTTCCCTCGCCACCTCCGTCATCCCATGTAATTTTTAGCCCAGGATGCCTTTGAGGTGGCGGAAAGGAAGGGAGGTATGGCTGCAAGCCATCCACACACCCCTTCCTTCCCCCGCCACCTCAGAGGCATCCCGCGTTATATTTAACCCAGGACGCCTCTGAGGTGGCGGGGAAAGGAAGGGAGGTGTGCATGCAAGCCATCCACACACCCCTTCCTTCCCTCGCCACCTCAGTCATCCCGTGTAATTTTTAGCCCAGGATGCCTTTGAGGTGGCGGGGGGATGCCTCTGAGGTGGCGGGAAAGGAAGGAGGTGTGCATGCAAGCCATCCCGCCACCTCAGAAGCAAGGGCGGGAATAACGACCTAAAAACGTGCCCTTTACGGAACTGGCGATCACATTTTGAAATGTTGGACGGCGAGGGTCGATATAGGGTCAAAATAATTTCAAATACGAAAAATTAACGGATATCAAAGTATTACAGCCGGAGATATCCACCCCTATTAAATCCCCCTGAAAAATGTTTTCGGTGAGATAATGAAGAGGCAACAGAGGAATCGGGAAGGAGTCGGAAAGCAAGAAACGAAATCTGTTTCCTCATTGCAGCCGACTCACTGAAAGATCTTGGCCAACCTGTTTTCAATTAAAGATATCATGCTTTTAATACTGGTGGTTAGCCAAAGAAAATGTGAAGATTCACCCAGCTTGAAAATCCACAGAAGAGGCATGAGTAAACAGAGGAGAGGATATGGACTCATAACTAGCGTTGAATCAGAAGGATTCTTTCTTTCTTTCTTCCTTTTTTTCTTTCTTCCTTTCTTTTGGGGGCACAAGAGTGACTCCCACATGTTTGAATAGTTGTGGCAGGGATCTGAGAGTGATTTCAAACTCGATGCCTCCCGATGTGAGGCCAGGGTGGACCATTGTTGGTGATCAATCTGGCCAAGCCTGAGATGTTGTTTCAGGGAGTCCTTATATCTCTTTTTGGGGGCGCCTCTCTTGCACTGACCTGTGGCGAGTTCACCATAGAGCAGTGTTTCCCAACCAGTGTGCCGGGGCACGCTAGTGTGCCGTGAGCGATCATCAGGTGTGCCGTGGGAAATTGGAACCTCCAGGAGGGGAGGGGGGAGAGTCTAGTGTGTTGAAGTATAAAAACCCTAAGAAACGTACCTCGATAAAGGCACAACATTACAAACACCCCTCTCCCCACCCGTTGTCTACTTGGTCTCTCCCTCTCCATGCACTGGGAAGGCCCGCCTCCCTTTCCCCAAGTAGAGACCTCCTCTTGCCTCCCCCGCCCCCCCGGGCCTTATGCAGGATGGTTCAGTCCAGCACCGGCCCCACCCCTCCCTCCTCCCCCTCCAGGAGGGGAGGGGGGAGAGTCTAGTGTGTTGAAGTATAAAAACCCTAAGAAACGTACCTCGATAAAGGTACAACATTACAAACACCCCTCTCCCCACCCGTTGTCTACTTGGTCTCTCCCTCTCCATGCACTGGGAAGGCCCGCCTCCCTTTCCCCAAGTAGAGACCTCCTCTGCCTCCCCCGCCCCCCCGGGCCTAATGCAGGATGGTTCAGTCCAGCACCGGCCCCGCCCCTCCCTCCTCCCCCTCCTCCACAGTGCGCGCGAAACCGCTCTCGGCCTCCCTCTGGCTTCCTGCCCGCTGCTGTCACCTTCCTTCCTGCCTGCTTCGCCAGCCCCGAGATGCCTACCCGGACCGCCCCGCTGACCCCCGAAGAGCTGCGCAGGTAGTGAGTGAGGCTCCTGCTCCCCACGACCCCAATTCAAGCCTGGCGGGGAGGGAGGGGGCAACCTAATTGAGAGGGAGACTGCTTGTCTTTCGAGGCGCCCCCTCCAGAAACTGTAACTCCCAAATGTCAAGGTCTATTTTTCCCAAACTCCATCTGTGTAATGAGAATTCAATATGCCAAGTTTGGTTCAATTTCATTGTTGCAAGAGTTCAGGATGCTCTTTGATTGTGTGTTAACTATAAATCCCAGAAACTGTAACTCCCAAATGTCTATTTCCCCCAAACTCTATCTGTGTTCACATTTGGGCATGTTGAGTATTCATGCCAAGTTTGGTCCTGATCCAACATTGTTTGAGTCCACGGTGCTCTCTGGATATAGGTGAACTACAACTCCAAAACTCAAGGTCAATGCCCAGCAAACTCTTATAGCATTTTCTCTTGGTTATGGGAGTTCTGTGTGGGAAGTTTGTGTCTTTCTGCCATTCCTGCCAGAATATATAGGTTGTGTTCATCGAAACAGGCCCAAGTTTCATACTGAGTGTATACATACATTTTAAAACGTATTAACTATATGTATTACTGTGTTAGAGTGTCATTTTGTGTCATTTTGGTTGGTGGTGTGCCCCAGGATTTTGCAAATGTAAAAAGTGTGCCGCGGCTCAAAAAAGGTTGGGAAACACTGCCATAGAGTAGTATCTTTGGAAGGTGGTGGCCCTCCATCCTAGAGACGTGTCCTGCCCAGCGCAGCTGTGTTCTCAATAGCATGGCCTCAACGCTGGTGATCCCTGCTTGCTCAAGGGCAGCACCATTCGTCACATAGTCGGTCCAGTGTATATTTAGGATTGTGCGAAGACAGCGCTGATGAAAGCGTTCAAGGAGTCGTAGGTGTTGGTGATAGGTGACCCATGTTTCAGACCCATAGAGGAGAGTAGACAGTACGATAGCTCTGTACACACTGATTTTGGTGCTTTGCCTCAGGTGCTTGTTGCTCCAGACTCTTTTGTGAAGCCTTCCGAATGCACTCTATGCCTTTGCTAATCTGTGATCTATCTCTTTATCAATCTTGGCGTCTGAAGAGATGATGCTTCCCAGGTAGGTGAACTGCTGAACGGACTTAAGCACAGATGTGCCTATGCTGACGTGGGGATGATGGTGTTCTTCCTGTGGTGCGGGCTGGTAGAGGACTTCTGTTTCCTTCAGGCTTGCTTCCGGCCCAAACAGCTCTGCAGCTGTTGCAAAGCAGGATGTTAGGCACTGCAGGGATGCTTCTTAATGGGCGACAAGGGCAGCATCACCTTCAAAAAGCAGCTCACGGACTAGATAGTTTAGAGCAGTGTTTCCCAACCAGTGTGCCATGGCACACTAGTGTGCGGTGAGCGATCATCAGGTGTGCCGTGGGAAATTGGAACCACCAATGTCCTGTCTTCCTCCTGCCCACAGTGCTCTCTGGGTGTAGGTGAACTGCAACTTCCAAACTCACGGTCAATTCCCAAGCAAACCCTTTCAGTACTTTCTGTTGGTAATGAGAGTTCAATATGCCAAGTTTGGTTCCATTCCATTGTGGCAAGAGTTCAGGATGCTCTTTGATTGTGTGTTAACTATAAATCTCAGAAACTGTAACTCCCAAATATCAAGGTCTATTTTCCCCAAACTCCATCTGTGTTCACATTTGGGCATATTGAGTATTCATGCCAAGTTGGGTCCTGGTCCAACATTGTTTGAGTCCACAGTGCTCTCTGGATGTAGGTGAACTACAATTCCAAAACCCAAGGTCAATGCCCACCAAACTCTTATAGTATTTTCTCTTGGTTATGGGAGTTCTGTGTGGGAAGTTTGTGTCTTTCTGCCATTCCTGCCAGGATATCTATGTTGTGTTCATCGACACAGGCCCAGGTTTCACACTGAGTGTATAAATACATTTAAAAACATATTAACTATATGTATGACTGTGTTAGAGTGTCATTTTGTGTCATTTTGGTTGGTGGTGTGCCCCGGGATTTAGTGAATGTAAAAAACTGTGCCGCGGCTCAAAAAAGGTTGAAAAACACTGACATATCCAATTGCAATTTGTTTTCTGGTGATTCTTTTTGGCTTTTGGGCAGAGCCAAGCAATTGAAGAGACCCCACTCTTCGGCTGGTGTGCTGTATCTCTATTCAGGGCTTATGCAAACCATAATTTGCCCTGGCCGCCTACGTTCGGTTTCAGGCTGATTCCCCATCTCTATGGAGACCTGTAACTCGTAGTGAGCCTCGCCTCCACTGCCGAGAGACGCCATCCTTCAAAACGGACACTGCAGCTGTCCAAATAGCATCTGTGTACCTGCGGCAGGAGAGGCCTCCTTGTTTACTCGGACCGCACAAAATACACAATGGCAATTCTTCCCATTTCATCGCCATCTTGGAGCTCCCCGAGGGTGCGAAGGGGGAAGCATTGTTCCAAGGCAAACATTGACTGTCATCCAAGCAGCAAAAGGGGGTTTCCCACCTGGGCATCTTCCCCCTTTCCCATGCTCATGCCACCTCCACTGCCCTGCACGCCCAAAAGCATTAGGATCCATGCTCCCATTTTAACCTTCCCTTTCGCTGCTGTCTCTAGAACAGTGTTTTTCAACCTTTGGAGCCGCGGCACATTTTTACATTTACCAAATCCTGGGGCACACCACCAACCAAAATGACACAATATGACACTCTAACACAGTAATACATATAGTTAATATGTTTTTAAATGTATTTATACACTCAGTGGGAAACCTGGGCCTGTTTCGATGAACACAACATAGATATCCTGGCAGGAATGGCAGAAAGACACACACACACACACAAAACATACTAATACTAACCCAAAATGACACAAAATGACACTCTAACACAGTCATACATATAGTGAATATGTTTTTAAATGTATTTATACACTCAGTGGGAAACCTGGGCCTGTTTTGATGAACACAACATAGATATCCTGGCAGGAATGGCAGAAAGACACACACACACACAAAACATACTAATACTAACCCAAAATGACACAAAATGACACTCTAACACAGTCATATATATAGTGAATATGTTTCTAAATGTATTTATACACTCAGTGGGAAACCTGGGCCTGTTTCGATGAACACAACATAGATATCCAGGCAGGAATGGCAGAAAGACACACACACACACACAACATACTAATACTAACCCAAAATGACACAAAATGACACTCTAACACAGTCATACATATAGTGAATATGTTTTTAAATGTATTTATACACTCAGTGGGAAACCTGGGCCTGTTTTGATGAACACAACATAGATATCCAGGCAGGAATGGCAGAAAGACATACACAAAGGTCTTGCTCAACAGCTGTCAGTCATGGGAAAACTTCGGCCCTCTGGGTGCTTTGGACTTCAACTCCCACCATTCCTAACAGCCGGAGGCCCTTTCCTGCTTAAGTGGCTGAGGAGGGGGAAAGGGAAAGGGCCTGAGGTGGAGTTCAGAATGTTCTTTGATTGCGGGTGAACTATAACTCTCAGCAACTACAACTCCAAAATGACAAAATCAATTTTTTGACTGATGGTCCCTCCTTGGGTTAGTAGAGAATGACAACTGTTGTGCAACTCCCACCATTCCTAACAGCCGGAGGCCCTTTCCTGCTTAAGTGGCTGAGGGGGGAAAAGGGAAAGGGCCTGAGGCTGCTAGGAATGGTGGGAGTTGCACAACAGCTGTCAGTCTCTACTAACCCAAGGAGGGACCACCAGTCAAAAATTGCTTTTGTCATTTTGGAGTTGTAGTTTCTGAGAGTTATAGTTCACCCGCAATCAAAGAGCATTCTGAACTCCACCAATGATGGAATGGAATAAAACTTCCCACACAGAACTCCCATAACCAAGAGAAAATACTATAAAAGTTTGGTGGGCATTGACCTTGAGTTTTGGAGTTGTAGTTCACCTATATCCAGAGAGCACTGTGGACTCAAACAATGTTGGATCAGGACCAAACTTGGCATGGATACTCAATATGCCCAAATGTGAACACGGGTGGAGTTTGAGGAAAATAGACCTTGACATTTGGGAGTTACAGTTTCTGGGATTTATAGTTAACACACAATCAAAGAGCATCCTGAACTCTTGCAACAATGGAATGGAACCAAACTTGGCATATTGAACTCCCATTACCAACAGAAAGCACTGAAAGGGTTTGCTTGGGAATTGACCTTGAGTTTGGAAGTTGAAGTTCACCTACACCCAGAGAGCTCTGTGGACTCAAATAATGATGGATCTGGACCACACTTAGCATGAATATTTATTTATTTATTTATTTTCTATTTTTATATGCCACCCTTCTCAACCCCAAAGGGGACTCAGAGTGGCTTACAGTAAACAACAATACTGCCAGAGTGGCTTACAGTGTACATATAACAATATTGCCAGTGCAACTTACAACTGAAAAAAAACCCAAAACAACAATTAACATTACAACATTACAATTATTTTAAACACAGCAAGAGGGGCCCTGAGCTGATGGAATCTCAGGAGGCACGATGGAGCTGCCTTTTCTTCCCCTTCTGGCTTCACTCTGGCCCAGAGCAGCAGAATACTCAATATGCCCAACTATGAACACACATGGAGTTTGGTGGAAATAGACCATACCCCAATCCATGCAAACTCCTTCCTCCACCAGAGGTCTCAGCGTGTGAGGAGGGGCGAGGTGGTCTCCGAGGGCTCCTCATTAGTTTGTGGAGTTCCGCAAGGGGCCATTCTCTCCCCTCTGTTATTCAACATCTACATGCAGCCGCTTGCACAGCTGGTGCGGAGTTATGGGCTGGAGTGCCACCAGTACGCTGACGACACCCAGCTCATTCTGAGGATAATTTCCCCGATAATTTCCAACACTGCCTCGAGGCCGTTACTGGATGGCTGCATGCCAGTAGGTTGAGGGTGAATCCGGTGAAGACGGAGATCTTGTGGCTAGGCCGCCCGGATGGTGTAGGTGTCCAGCTTCCGACCCTGGACGGTGTGGCACTATGCCCATCGCCTTCCGTTAAGAGCCTGGGGGTCCATCTGGACTCCCAGCTGACCATGGAGGCCCAGGTCTCCGCGGTCAGCAAGGTTGCTTTTTCATCTGCGACAGGCTCGGAGGCTGGCCCCTATATCTCCCGGAATGACCTGGCCACGGTGATCAAGCTACGGTCATCTCAAGGCTGGATTACTGTAGCGCGCTTTACGTTGGCCTTCCTTCGTCGGCGACCGGAAGCTCAAGCTGGTGCAGAACACTGCCGCCCGGCTCCTGTCTGGAACCCCAGCAGGCCGCCACATCACACCTGTTTTGCAGGATCTGCACTGGCTCCCAATCGAGCACGGATCTCCTTCAAGGTGTTGGTTCTTCCCTTTAAGGCCTTGCACGGCCTGGGGCCAGCGTACTTGAGGACCGACTCACCCCATACTGTCCCCTGAGATCACTACGCTCCGAGGATGCTAATTTGTTAGAGATACCTTCAGCGAAATCGGCTAAACTGACATCTACCCGCCCGGGCGTTCTCCGTTATAGCTCCTACGCTGTGGAACGCCCTCCCGGCTGGAGCGCGAGCTATAAAGGACCTGCTCCCGTTTAGACGCGCCTGCAAAACTTATTTGTTTAAGCAGGCCTTCGGTGAGTAGGTCCTGCCCATGTTCCGCTGTAGCCGCTGTCCTGGGGTGTCACGTTGTCTAATTTCTGAACTGTACCTGGGGGTTTCGTATTTTGCTGTTTTAACTGTTTTAATTGTTTTAGATGTTTTATCGCATTGCTTGTGTGTAGTTGTACCTTCGGTTCCTGTGAGCCGCCGCGAGCCTCAGGGAGTGGGCGGCATAGAAACCCGAATAATAAATAAATAAATAATAAATAAATAAACTGGTGCAGAAACGACAGCTGAAAAAAAGACTGACTATTCTCTGCCTTGAGTTCCTAGAGTGCATGAATATGAAAACTAAACACAGCCAAACCGGATGCTCCTGATGGAGAAATTGCCCTCTCCGCCTCGGCTTCCTTTAGCATCTCTCTGGGCACTATGCTTCCAATTTGGCTTTGCAGCTGATGGATGCTCTGGCATCCTTTGGACCATTTGTCTCCGCAATGCAATAAAATTGTGCTGCGTGTCAAAGGAGGTCTTCCAGTCATCCCTTTTGGAAGAAATGCCCTATTAATCTTGGACTCTTGGCCGCATCCGCGAAGGGACAGTCGTTTGCTAGTGTCAACACCAGAGTCGCTTGTTTGAAGCTGAGGGCAAGGTAAAGTTGCTCTCTAGATGCGTTTACACGAGTAGTTCCCAAGCTATTTTTGACCAGGGATCCCTTGACCACTTACACCAGGGACCACTCTCCGACGTTGCGTGTGCAAGCGTGACACACCTCGCGCCAAGAAACATGCAGACACATTGGTTGGATAAAATTGGCCACAACTCGTTTATTGAAAGCAGGAACGAAGGGGTTGGCGGCCATGTTTGGGTCCTGGATCATGGTAGACGGCCCCCACAAATGCCTTGAGGTGATAGCAAGCCAGGGGTGCAAGCGGCCAATGCCTGTCCACGGAAACTCAGCACCCCAGTGGGCCTGGGCGTTATCCCCCTTAACAACCAAGGGGTGATAAGCCAACCTGATCCAGGGGCCAAGCCACACGCCACAAAAGAAGGGGGGGAGGCGTCCTTGAACCCCGCCCCTTTCCGCCCCTTTCCGCCAACCCAAATTCCTATCCCCAATAAGCGGAACTGATGACTGGCAGCCACGGCTGTGGAGCCGCTGCTCCGGCCATTGCCAGGTTGCACCAAAAAGGGTTACAAATGAGTTTTTGGTCAACTTTAGGTTTGGTTTAGTTATTTGGGGTGCTGATTCAGAAAATCACAATGGATAGACCAGTGTTTTTCAACCTTTTTTGAGCCGCGGCACATTTTTTACATGTACAAAACCCTGGGGCACACCACCAACCAAAATGACACAAAACGACACTCTAACACAGTCATACATATAGTTAATATGTTTTAAAATGTATTTATACACTCAGTGTGAAACCTGGGCCTGTTTCAATGAGAACAACATAGATATCCTGGCAGGAGTGGCAGAAAGACGCAAACTTCCCACACAGAACTCCCATAACCAAGAGAAAATACTATAAGAGTTTGGAGGGCATTGACCTTGAGTTTTGGAGTTGTAGTTCACCTATAACCAGAGAGCACTGTGGACTCAAACAATGTTGGCTCAGGACCAAACTTGGCATGAATACTCAATATGGCCAAATGTGAACACTGATTGAGTTTGGAGAAAAATTGACCTTGACATTTGTGAGTTACAGTTTCTGGGATTTATAGTTAACACACAAACAAAGAGCATCCTGAACTCTTGCAACAATGGAATGGAACCAAACTTGGCATATTGAACTCTCATTGCCAACAGAAAGTACTGAAAGGGTTTGCTTGGGAATTGACCTTCAGTTTGGAAGTTGTAGTTCACCTACCCCCAGAGAGCACTGTGGACTCAAACAATGTTATGTTGTGTTGTTGTTTGTTTTCAGAATCACAATGTTGGAAGGAGGCTCACCACTTTAAGGTCCCTCAAACAGGCATGGGAAAACTTCGGCCCTCTGGGTGCTTTGGACTTCAACTCCCACCATTCCTAACAGCCTGAGGCCCTTTCTTACTTAAGTGGTTGAGGGGGGGGGGGAGGAAAAGGGCCTGAGGCTGCTAGGAATGGTGGGAGTTGGAGTCCAAATCACCTGGTAGGTCCAATTTTCCCATGCCAGCTTTTGACAGAGACCTCTTCCTCCCCCTTCGCGCCCTTCCTTCCCCCTCCTGCCCAACACTTACTTTTTCTTCTACATTGCCGTTTCTGCCGCCATTTTGATCCAAGGGGGCAGCGTGAGCGTGTTCAGGAGGGGAGGGGGGAGGGAGGAAGACGTGACCCGTGCGGGCGCTATTGCGCAAACTCGCCCCTGAGCAAAGCGAGCAGAGCGAGGCTGGGAAGAAGGGAGCCCGAGTGGAGAAGAAAATGTGTTCGGCAGGAGGGGGAAGAAAGGGGATTGGAGGTTCCAATTTCCCATGGCACACCTGATGATTGCTCACGGCACACTAGTGTGCCATGGCACACTGGTTGGGAAACACTGGGATATGTGAGAAACCAGGGGGCTCAGCTCCAGCAGTCCAAAAAGTCTGTCGTCAACCAGACCGCCTTAAGAAGCCAGGCACAATAAAGTAAACAGTTAGAGTTTAACTCCAAAGCTTCTCACAGCATCTCAAATATGATACAAGGCACAGCAAAATAATGAGACAAAACAAAAGGTAGAAAACTCCAAGTTCCAACTCCTTCACAAGAGGAAATGAGGCTGAGAGAGAGTGCGTGAGCAGCCCAAGGTCACAACCAGCCAAGAAGAACAGGTTACTCCAAGGCAGAGTAACAAACAGGTGGTAACAGCGTTGTCAAGAAGTAGTAGCGTTGTCACACAGTCCAAACGTCATGCCAGAAGGAAAACAGGATGAGTAGAGTCGTCAGTCAGTCCTTACGTCAAACCAGGAGGAATGTAGACGAAGCAGCTAAGTCAAATCAATCCGGAGTCCAAAATGAAGAAGTAGGAAAATCTAGCACAGAAGGGATTTAAGGTAGTGCAGCCAATAGCAGGATGCAAATATGCGGAAACCCACGGAATACTATACCAAGAGTGCGTGAGCAGCCCAAGGTCAAGCCAGCCAAGAAGAACAGGTTACTCCAAGGCAGAGTAACAAACAGGTGGTATCTGGTTTCAGAAGGTCCCTGGGATCTCCAAGTGGAAGATCTCTCATTGAGGTTGTTCCTCAAAGCCAGGTGGCTCAGTGGCATCATAGAAGTGTATAATCATGGAGTTGGAGAAGACCACCAAGGTCATCCAGTCCAATTCTTTGGAGGAGGTTCGGGCATTCTTCTTTGAGAAGATGCATAGTGGCCGGTGGGCCTCCACGGATGGGAGGAGGCCTTGGAGCAATAGATGGGAGCCTAATGGTTGAGCATCAGTTTTCAGAAGGTCCCTGGGAACTTCACGTGGAAGATCTCTCATTGAGGTTGTTCCTCAAAGCTAGGTGGCTCAGTGGCTTCATAGAAGTGTATAATCATGGAGTTGGAGAAGACCACCAAGGTCATCCAGTCCAATTCTTTGGAGGAGGTTCGGGCATTCTTCTTTGAGAAGATGCATAGTGGCCGGTGGGCCTCCACGGATGGGAGGAGGCCTTGGAGCAATAGATGGGAGCCTAATGGTTGAGCATCTGGTTTCAGAAGGTCCCTGGGATCTCCAAGTGGAAGATCTCTCATTGAGGTTGTTCCTCAAAGCCAGGTGGCTCAGTGGCTTCATAGAAGTGTATAATCATGGAGTTGGAGAAGACCACAAAGGTCATCCAGTCCAATTCTTTGGAGGAGGTTCGGGCATTCTTCTTTGAGAAGATGCATAGTGGCCGGTGGGCCTCCATGGATGGGAGGAGGCCTTGGAGCAATAGGTTCCTGATGCTCAACCATTAGGCTCCCATCTATTGCTCCAAGGCCTCCTCCCATCCATGGAGGGAGGTTGAGGATAACGGTTGAGGATCAGGTTTCAGAAGGTCCCTGGGAACTCCAAGTGGAAGATCTCTCATTGAGGTTGTTCCTCAAAGCTAGGTGGCTCAGTGGCTTCATAGAAGTGTATAATCATGGAGTTGGAGAAGGTCATCCAGTCCAATTCTTTGGAGGAGGTTCGGGCATTCTTCTTTGAGAAGATGCATAGTGGCCGGTGGGCCCCCACGGATGGGAGGAGGCCTTGGAGCAATAGATGGGAGCCTAATGGTTGAGCATCTGGTTTCAGAAGGTCCCTGGGAACTCCAAGTGGAAGATCTCTCATTGAGGTTGTTCCTCAAAGCCAGGTGGCTCAGTGGCATCATAGAAGTGTATAATCATGGAGTTGGAGAAGACCACCAAGGTCATCCAGTCCAATTCTTTGGAGGAGGTTCTGGCATTCTTCTTTGAGAAGATGCATAGTGGCTAGTGGGCCTCCATGGATGGGAGGAGGCCTTGGAGCAATAGATGGGAGCCTAATGGTTGAGCATCTGGTTTCAGAAGGTCCCTGGGATCTCCAAGTGGAAGATCTCTCATTGAGGTTGTTCCTCAAAGCCAGGTGGCTCAGTGGCATCATAGAAGTGTATAATCATGGAGTTGGAGAAGACCACCAAGGTCATCCAGTCCAATTCTTTGGAGGAGGTTCTGGCATTCTTCTTTGAGAAGATGCATAGTGGCCGGTGGGCCCCCACGGATGGGAGGAGGCCTTGGAGCAATAGATGGGAGCCTAATGGTTGAGCATCTGGTTTCAGAAGGTCCCTGGGAACTTCACGTGGAAGATCTCTCATTGAGGTTGTTCCTCAAAGCTAGGTGGCTCAGTGGCTTCATAGAAGTGTATAATCATGGAGTTGGAGAAGGTCATCCAGTCCAATTCTTTGGAGGAGGTTCCGGCATTCTTCTTTGAGAAGATGCATAGTGGCTGGTGGGCCTCCATGGATGGGAGGAGGCCTTGGAGCAATAGGTTCCTGATGCTCAACCATTAGGCTTCCATCTATTGCTCCAAGGCCTCCTCCCATCCACAGAGGCCCACCTGCCACTATGCATCTTCTCAAAGAATAATGCCTGAACCTCCTCCAATGAACCCCTGTGGTTCTTTGGAACGGACTTTGACAAGCATTGATGTCATCGTTTATTGGTTTAGGTCCAGGTTTTGCTGTCCCGAGTCCAAGGAACCAAGGAGGGTGGATTTCAAAACAGCTGGATTTTTTCCTCGTTGTATTTTGGTCCCGTAAGTCTGGTTTGCGTTTCGAAAAAACGATTTGCATACAGGGCAGGAGGGTGACAGTGGAAGACATGACAGATGGGACAACAATTGCTAGAATGTTCTGCCCTCTGTCCTCTCGGGTTTCCCAACTTCTCTGTTTCGACAACCCGAGCGGAATTTCATACAATCCTCCAGCCACATGCCAAAATTTATTAAAATTGTGGTGGATGTTTCAGCCTGTAATGTTTTCTCTGAAGGGTCTGCTTGAACACAGCAAGGAGCAGGCCCGGATTATGCTCTTCGGCCGCCCGAGGCCAAGACGCCCCGTGCCGCCCCCAGGTGTGGAAAGCCACGCCCAGGGCGCTGCTGCGCATGTGCGGCAGCAGCCCCGGCCTCACGGCTTCCGTCCACCACGCAGGAGGAGGTGGACGGAAGCCGCGCTGCACTGCTTGTGGGGCTTCCGTCCGCCGCCGCCTCCTCCTCCCCGCGACTGAAAGGAGGGCGAAGAGGGAGGCGGGACTTCCCTTCATCCTCCTCGCGCCTTCCTTTCGGTCGCGGGAGAAGGAGGAGGCGGCGGGCGGAAGCCTCACGAGCAGTGCCGCGCGCTCCGTCCACCTCCTCCTCTTCTCCCGCGACCGAAAGGAAGGGCGAGGAGAGATGAAGGGAAGTCCCGCCTCCTCCTGGCCGCCTGGGCCGCCCCTGCAAAGGAAGGAGGCGGCCAGGAGGAGGAGGAAGAAGGGAAGCCCGCTGGCGGGCGTGCGGCGCACACATGCATGCCCACCGGCGGGGCAGAGCTTCCATTCCTCCTCCTGGCCACCTCCTTCCTTTGCAAGCGGCCCAGGCGAGTGGAGGCGCCATTCCTCCTCCCCACCCCCCGCAGCGCTCTCCCCCCCCTCCCGAGGTATGATGACTCTCTCGGGAGAGGGCGGGGGAAAGCGCCAAGAGGGGGTGGTTTTTTTGTGGGGGGGCCGAATCCACGGCCCCCAAAACCTGCCACCTGAGGCCCCCCTTAGCCCCCCCCCTGGCTACATGCCTGAAGGTAGGCATGTGCTTACCACTTGCCCTATTCAGGGGTGCATCTTAGTTGTCCACGATCCCCCTCTGACTCCCCGCTGCCGCCAGCCGGTCTGCGCGGCGTCTGCCTCCATGCCGACTTTGAGCACGAGCAGCGTAGCCTGAGCTCCGGAGGAGAAGGAGGGCAGAGTGCAGAGGGAAGAAGGGGGTGAGAAAAGGAGCGGCAGCCACCAGCCACAGCCAGCCAGGTCTCCCAAAGCGGCCAAGGCCCGTTCCCACTTCCACCAGTTGCCTGGGTGATGGCTCCAAGCCTTTTCCGCCACCGCCATGACATCACGCGTGCCATTTTCCCTACCATTTTGGCGGGAACGAGACAGGGCATGGCTCTGCCCCCAGGCCACACCCCCTCTCGTTCCCGCCAAAATGGTAGGGAAAATGGCACGTGTCGGCGGAACAGGCATGGGAGCCATACACACCGTGTATGGCTTCCATATGGGCCATAGCGACGACGATGCCACGCTGACTGCCAGGCACGCATGTGCACCCTCCACGAGGCGGAGGACTGAGAAGGTCTGATAGCGAGGGCCGGAGAGCGAGGGGGCGCCAAAACAAGGTTTGCTTACTATTTTAAATTACCTTACGCCGGCCCTGGCTGTGACCCCTTAATATAGTTCCTCGTGTCATGGTGACCCCCAACCATAAAATTATTTTTGTTGCTACTTCACAACTGTGGTTTTGCTACTATTATGAATCGTCATGTCAATATCTGGTATTCAGGATGCATTTTCACTCACTGGACCAAATTTGGCCGAAACTCCCAAATGACAAAATAAATCCCGTAACCCCAACAGAAAATACTTGAAGTCTTAGGTGGGCATTGACCTTGAGTTTTGGAGTCGTAGTTCACCTACATCCAGAGAGCACTGTGCACTCAAACAATGATGGACTTGGACCAAACTTGGCACGGATACTCAATATGCCCAAATGTGAACACTATTGAAGTTTGGGGGGGAGATAGACCTTGACATTTAGGAGTTGGCACAAAGAACTCCCATGACCAACAGAAAATACTGGAAGGGTTTGGTGGGATTTGACCTTGAGTTTGGGAGTTGTAGTTCACCTACTGTACATCCAGAGAGCACAGTGGACTCAAACACTGATGGATCTGGACTAAACATGGCACTTATACTTAATGTGCACAAATGTGAACACTGATGGGGTTTGGGGGAGATAGACCTTGACATTTGGGAGTTGTAGTTGCTGGGAGTTATAGTTCACCTACAATCAAAGAGCATTCCGAACCCCACCAATGATGGAATTGAACCAAACTTGGCACAAAGAACTCCCATGACCAACAGAAAATACTGGAAGGGTTTGGTGGGATTTGACCTTGAGTTTGGGAGTTGTAGTTCACCTACTGTACATCCAGAGAGCACAGTGGAGTCAAACACTGATGGATCTGGACTAAACATGGCACTTATACTTAATGTGCACAAATGTGAACACTGATGGGGTTTGGGGGGGATAGACCTTGACATTTGGGAGTTGTAGTTGCTGGGAGTTATAGTTCACCTACAAAGAGCATCAAAGATGGAATTGATTCACAAAGAACCCCACCAATGATGGAATTGAACCAAAGAGAGCTTGGCACAAAGAACTCCCACTGACCAACAGAAAATACTGGAAGGGTTTGGTGGGGGTTTGGTGGGATTTGACCTTGAGTTTGGGAGTTGTAGTTCACCTACTGTACACCCAGAGAGCACAGTGGACTCAAACACTGATGGATCTGGACTAAACATGGCACTTATACTTAATGTGCACAAATGTGAACACTGATGGGGTTTGGGGGAGATAGACCTTGACATTTGGGAGTTGTAGTTGCTGGGAGTTATAGTTCACCTACAATCAAAGAGCATTCCGAACCCCACCAATGATGGAATTGAACCAAACTTGGCACAAAGAACTCCCATGACCAACAGAAAATACTGGAAGGGTTTGGTGGGATTTGACCTTGAGTTTGGGAGTTGTAGTTCACCTACTGTACATCCAGAGAGCACAGTGGACTCAAACACTGATGGATCTGGACTAAACATGGCACTTATACTTAATGTGCACAAATGTGAACACTGATGGGGTTTGGGGGAGATAGACCTTGACATTTGGGAGTTGTAGTTGCTGGGAGTTATAGTTTACCCACAATCAAAGAGCATTCTGAACGTTACGAGTGATAGATTTGGGCCAAACTTCCCACACAGAATCTCCATGACCAACAGAAAATTCCGTGTTTTCTGATGGTCTTTGGTGACCCCGTTGACACCCCCTCGCAGCCCCTATAGGGGTCCTGACCCCTAGGTTGAGAATCACTGTGCTAGAACCAACTCCAGCCTGCTCCTTAAGGGCAGACGCCAAATGTATGGGCTAGATCCCAGTTTGGGAGGGCCAAACGGACACCACCAGTTGCCGACCCTACAATTGGCATTTGGTAGACAGTAGGCATGAGAAAAAAGTTATGAAAATGATTCGTTTCGTAAGAAATTCGTAAGAAATGCTACTTTTGAGTATTTCCGCACCTGGAACGCCAACCAGGAAGTGGACTTTCTTTTTCGAACTTCGGGGCCAGGATTTTCTTAAGTGTCGTTATTAGGTCGTAAGGGGGCACCCTCCTTCTCTCTCACCACCCTCCCGCCTCCCTTGCCAATAAGTATTATGGCAAGGCAAGCCCTAAACTCGCTCCTTCTTTCGGCTGGAAGCCCGGAAAAATGTAAACAGAGAGGATTACTCAGAAGTAAATCTGCAAAGGAGGGCACTTTGGATGAAGGGCCCTCCTTTGTGGATTTACTTCTGAGTAAACCTCTCTGTTTACATTTTTTCCAGGCTTCCCTGCCTCTCCTGCCTGCCAGGATCTAAAGCATCAAAGAGTATTGGGGTGAGAAACCAACCTAATGTATAATAGAATAAATGCTACTGTAAGTGCCTAATATTATAAGTAATCCAACTGGTCATACCTACATTCCATGCACATGCAATAATACAGCAGTAATAACAATAACAAGAGGTAAAATTCAAACCGAAGTATTCTGACTGGTCTCTCCTCATGCGGTGCAAACGGGCTCTTCTCTTATTAGCCCGGGTAAGTAGCCCGGGAAAAGGCAGCGTTTGGTGCTTTGGTGCACACACATACATATTCTTGGGGGGGGGGGGGATTTGCTGCAGAGTCCCGGGCTCATAGAGAAGATTCTGCAGCAAATCCCCCCCCAAGAATATGTATGTGTGTGCACCCAAGCAGAAAACGCTGGCTTTTCCCGGGCAGTCAGAATACTTCGTTTGAATTTTACCTCTTCTTATACCCATTGTTATTACTGCTGTATTATTGCATGTGCATGGAATGTAGGTCTATGACCAGCCTGGGCAAACTTGGGTCCTCGCTCCTCGGGATCGGGGTGAGAGAGAGGCAGCGAGGAGCCGAGGGGGCTCCTTCTCCTTTCTTTTGCTGCTTCCAAGAATAGAATACCCCTCCCTCCTTCCCTCCCTCCTTTCCTCCCTCCTTCCTATTTGGAGAGTCCCATCTAGAATTCAGTGTGATTTATTCAAGTTTTGGCCTACAACTCCCAGAAATCCCAGCCAATTTACCAGCTGTTAGGATTTCTGGGAGTTGTAGGCCAAAACCATCTGGAATGCGCATGCGCTGGCATACGAACTACTAACGAATTTTGTTAGTAATTAAGTTACAGTTTTTAGAAATTTTTGGAAATTTTTGTAAGTCTTCCTATTACTAATCAACCCCCCCTCCTCCATTAGATTTTCGATTTCCTATTTTTGGGTTCTAAACCATGCCTAGTAGACAGTATGGATGAGAATGGTCAACGATGCAGAAGTTTCTCCAAAAGGGTTAACTCCGGCTCTTTTTAATTGTCAAAAGAGCTCCGGGCTATTAGGGTTGGCATATTCTTCAATAATCTGTTTTATTTTTACCTGCTGGGAGCTTAATTAAAAAACAAAGAGGCTCAATTTAAAGCCCATTACTATGCTAATTTCGTCGGAACTGGGCTACGATTAAGGAGCTTTGGAAAGGGGGGGGGGAGTTTAGTTTGCCCTGGGGGAATAGGTTGGAGGCCGTTTTTTGATTTCGTTTCATTAGCTAGCTACAATTATTTATAAACTAAATGGAAATCGTGATATTAAAGAGTAATAAAAAAAATACCCAGAGTGTCTATGTATTATTGAGCAGCGGAAGTGCCTCCCTCCCTCCCCGCCGCCACCTTTCCCTCTCTTGTTTTTTAATTTAGCATCCAAACGTGCCGCCGCTTTATTACTGTGACTCGCAGTTAACACAGCTAAATGCAGTTGTTAAATATAAGACGCCTTTTATATGGGCCCATAAATTGGGAGCTGTCCGCTCCGCTTTCCCCTATAGATCACGTGGATACCTTTATAAAGACATCAGCGTGACAATAAAGACAAAGTGCGGGCTGTTTGGGCAGAGAGTTTTATGAGACGCTAGGCCAGGAAGTCTTTCGGCGGCGAATAAATTATCTCGGGTGCACGGGGAAGAGGTCCGCTTTTCGGGATGGGGGGCAGAAGAGTTGAGGCGGAAACCTCAACATGGACCCCGAGCATGTTCCCCATACATAATTTCATAATTTCCAACACTGCCTCGAAGCCGTTACTGGATGGCTGCGAGCCAGTAGGTTGAGGGTGAATCCGGCGAAGACGGAGATCTTGTGGCTGGGTCGCCCGGGTGATGTTAATGTCCAGCTTCCGAGCCTGGACGGTGCGGTGTTATGCCCATCGCCTTCCGTAAAGAGCCTGGGGGTCCATTTGGACTCCCAGCTGACCATGGAGGCCCAGGTCTCTGCGGTCAGCAAGATCGCCTTTTTTCATCTGCGACAGGTAAGGAGGCTGGCCCCCTATCTCTCCCGGAACGATCTGGCCACGGTGATCCAAGCCACAGTCATCTCAAGGCTGGATTACTGCAACGCGCTCTACGTTGGCCTTCCTCTGTCGGTGACCCGGAAGCTCAGGCTAGTGCAGAACACTGCCGCCCGGCTCCTGTCTGGCACGCCAGCTGGCGCCCACATAACACCTGTTTTGCAGGATCTGCACTGGCTGCCAATTGAGCACCGGATCACCTTCAAAGTGTTGGTCCTCACCTTTAAGGCCTTACACGGCCTGGGGCCAGCGTATTTGAGGGACCGTCTCACCCCATATTGCCCTCCGAGATCACTTCGGTCTGAGGACTCCAATCTCCTGGAGATACCTTCAGCTAAACTCGCAAGGCTGACTGCTACCCGCCGGAGGGCGTTCTCTGTCATAGCACCTACGCTGTGGAACGCCCTCCCGGCCGGAACTCGGGCTAGGAAGGACTTGCTCCCGTTTAGACGGGCCTGTAAAACATACCTGTTTAAGCAGGCCTTTGGTGAGTCAGTCCTGCCCATGCCCCGCCATCTATTCCTTCTTCTGAGGATGATGTGCTGTTCATTGTTTTAACTGTGTTATTAATTACTGTACTGCTGTTGTTTTTAATTGTTTTTAACTGCTTATTGCCTGTATTTTACTGTGCCCTTCGGCTCCTGTAAGCCGCCGCGAGCCTCAGGGAGTCGGCGGCATAGAAGCCCGAACAATAAATAAATAAATAAATAAATACATCTGATATAAGTCGATATCAAAATATCTATCGAATATCGAATTTATCGATATCGATATCGAACGTATCGTTCCTGGGCGAGGTGATTGAGAGGGCAGCAGCGGAGCAGTTGCGGTCCTTCCTAGACGACACTGCTTGGCTAGACCCCTTCCAGTCCGGCTTCCGTTCGGGGCATGGGACAGAGACGGTTCTGATCTCCATCTCAGATCAGCTGCGTTGCCAGCTCGATCAGGGCGGATCGGCACTGCTTGTGCCCAGGGGTGGTCTAAGGCAGTGTTTCCCAACCTTTTTTGAGCCGCGGCACACTTTTAACATTAAAAAAATCCGGGGGCACACCACCAACCAAAATGACACAAAATGACACTCTAATACAGTGAAGAACGGCAAGGGGATGGTGGCCTGCTGGGAGCAGCTGCTGAGAGTGCCAAAGCTGGGGAGGAGCTAGGCCGTGCCATGTCCCGCCCCTTCCCCCCGGCTTCGGCTCTCCCAGCAGCTGCTCCAGCCTTGAGGGGGCAGTGCCAATCCGGCGGTGGCAGAGCCAGCACAATGCTGGCTTGGCACTGTCCCCTCAAGGCTGGAGCAGCTGCTGGGAGAGCCAAAGCCAGGGGAGGGGTGGAGCCAGGCTGTGCCATGCCCCGCTCCTCACCCCAGCTTTAGCTCTCCCACAGAGGAGGAGCATGAGCGGTGGACAGGCTTCAGTGGGTGGGGCTCCTCCTCCACGCGGCTTCAGCAAGCGAGAGGCGAGAGTCATGGTGGGAGTCATGGCGGATTGGAGGCTGGCTGGGGAAATGGCCGAAGGAGGCAGCGCCCCGGCTCCTTCTTTTTCTTCGCCGCCGCCTGGCCCTTCCCTTCCCCCAGCAGCAGGAGTTCGGCAGGAGGAGGGGGAAGGAAGGGGGCAGAGAGCTTTTCTCGCGGCACAGCAGGAGGTCCGTCACGGCACACTAGTGTGCCACGGCACACTGGTTGAGAAACACTGGTCTAAGGTAATTTCACATGATATGGAAACATTTTGGCGCCCCAAACATTATTTTGGCGCCCCCAACATTATTTTTTGCCCGCTCCTTCCACGGGCATTGCAGAGGCGGGAGCGCTCTCCCTTGCCCTCTGCAATGCCCAGTGGGAGAAGCCGGCGGCGCGAGCTCGGGAGAGCGAGAGGAGGGGCCTTTGAAGGCTCCTCTTCGTGCTTCCTGGTTCCCGCCACCGGCTCCTCCCACGGGGCATTGCAGAGGGTGGGGAGCGCTCTCCCTGCCCTCTGCAATGTCCAATGGGAGAAGCGGGCGGCGGGAGTCCGGGTGAGCGAGAGGCGGGGCCGTCCAAGGCTCCTCTTCGCGCTTCCTGGTTCCCGCCGCCGACTCCTCCCACGGGCATTGCAGAGGGTGGGGAGCTCTCCCTTGCCCTCTGCAATGCCCAGTGGGAGAAGCCGGCGGCGGGAGCCGGGAGAGCGAGAGGGAGGGGCCTTTGAAGGCTCCTCTTCGTGCTTCCTGGTTCCCGCCACCGGCTCCTCCCACGGGGCATTGCAGAGGGTGGGGAGCGCCTCCTTGCCCTCTGCAATGTCCAATGGGAGAAGCGGGCGGCGGGAGCCCGGGAAAGCGAGAGGAGGGGCTTCGAAGGCTCCTCTTTGTGCTTCCTGGTTCCCGCCACCGGCTCCTCCCACGGGGCATTGCAGAGGGCGGGGAGCGCCTCCTTGCCCCTCTGCAATGCCCAGTGGGAGAAGCCGGCAGCGGGAGCCCGGGAGAGTGAGAGGAGGGGCTTCAAGGTTCCTCTTGCGCTTCCTGGTTCCTGCCACCGGCTCCTCCCACGGGGCATTGCAGAGGGCGGGGAGCGCTCTCCCTTGCCCTCTGCAATGCCCAATGGGAGAAGCGGGCGGCGGGAGCCCGGGAGAGCGAGAGGAGGGGCCTTCGAAGGTTCCTCTTCATGCTTCCTGGTTCCCGCCACCGGCCTCCCACGGGCATTGCAGAGGGTGGGGAGCGCTCTCCCTTGCCCTCTGCAATGCCCAGTGGGAGATGCCGGCGGCGGGAGCCTGGGAGAGCGAGAGGAGAGGCCTTCGAAGGCTCCTCTTTGCGCTTCCTGGTTCCCGCCACCGGCTCCTCCCACGGGGCATTGCAGAGGGCGGAGGAGCGCTCTCCCCGTGCTTTCTGGTTCCCGCCACCGGCTCCTCCCACGGGCATTGCAGAGGGTGGGGGAGCGCTCTCCCTTGCCCTCTGCAATGCACAATGGGAGAAGCGGGCGGCGGGAGCCCGGGAGAGCGAGAGGAGGGGCCTTCGAAGGTTCCTCTTCATGCTTCCTGGTTCCCGCCACCGGCTCCTCCCACGGGCATTGCAGAGGGCGGGGAGCACTCTCCTGCCCTCTGCAATGCACAATGGGAGAAGCGTGCGGCGGGAGCCCAGGAGAGCGAGAGGAGGGGCCTTCGAAGGCTTCTCTTCGTGCTTCCTGGTTCCCGCCGCCGGCTAGTCCCACGGGGCATTGCAGAGGGCGGGGAGCGCCTCCTTGCCCTCTGCAATGCCCAGTGGGAGAAGCCGGCGGCGGGAGCTCGGGAGAGCGAGAGGAGGGACCTTCGAAGGCTCCTCTTCGTGCTTCCTGGTTCCTGCCACCGGCTCCTCCCACGGGGCATTGCAGAGGGCGGGGGAGCGCTCTCCCTTGCCCTCTGCAATGCACAATGGGAGAAGCGTCGGCGGGAGCCCAGGAGAGCGAGAGGAGGGGCCTTCAAGGCTTCTCTTCGTGCTTCCTGGTTCCCGCCGCCGGCTAGTCCCACGGGCATTGCAGAGGGCGGGGAGCGCTCCCTGCCCTCTGCAATGCCCAGTGGGAGAAGCCGGCGGCGGAGCTCGGGAGAGCGAGAGGAGGGGCCTTCAAAGGCTCCTCTTCGTGCTTCCTGGTTCCCGCCACCGGCTCTCCCACGGGCATTGCAGAGGGTGGGGAGCACTCTCCCTTGCCCTCTGCAATGCCCAGTGGGAGAAGCGGGCGGCGGGAGCCCGGGAGAGCGAGAGGAGGGGCCTTCGGGTTCCTCTTTCATGCTTCCTGGTTCCCGCCACCGGCTCCTCCCATGGGGCATTGCAGAGGGCGGGGAGCGCTCTCCCTTGCCCCTCTGCAATGCACAATGGGAGAAGCATGGCGGGAGCCCAGGAGAGCGAGAGGAGGGGCCTTCGAAGGCTTCTCTTCATGCTTCCTGGTTCCCGCCGCCGGCTAGTCCCACGGGGCATTGCAGAGGGCGGGGGAGCGCTCTCCCTTGCCCTCCGCAATGCCCAATGGGAGAAGCCGGCGACGGGAGCCCGGGAGAGCTAGAGGAGGGGCCTTTGAAGGCTCCTCCTGACTCTGCAATGCCCCCGCGGAAGCAGCGGCACCCGGCAGGTGGGAATTCGCCCCTCTTCCAAGATGGCGCCCTATGCAGCGGCGTAGTTGGCGTACATGGTGGGACCGCCCCTGCTTGTGCCATTGCAGGGGTGCCCAGGAAGTCGATCGCGATCCCAGGACCAAAGGAGGTCAATCCCAGCTGGATGTGGCACTTCTAGAGGGGGTGGAGCCATGCCATGCCAAGCCCCGCCCCCTCCCCGGCTTCAGCACTACCACAGCTTCTCCAGGCTAGAAGAGGGTAGTGCCAAGCCAGTAGTAGCTAGCTATGCCACCACTGGCTTGGTACTACCCTCCTCAAGCCTGGGGAAGCTGTGTAGAGCTAAAGCCAGAGGTGGCGGAGCCAGGCGGTGCCAAGCCCCACCCCTCCCCCTGCTCTGCCATGGACTGTCTTAAGGGGTCGCGGCATTAGGAAGGTTAAGAACCACTGGGTCAAGATGAAGGAAAAAGAGTGAGGGAAGGAGGAAGGAAAGAGAGAAGAAAGGAAGGACCAAAAGGCAAGGAAGGAAGGATGGAAGGGAAGGAAAAAATGAAAAAGAGAAAGAAGGACGAAGGGGTAAAGAGAAGGAAGGAAGGGAATAATAAATGAAAACAAGAAGGAAGGAAAGAGGCAGGGAGGGAATGAGGAAGGAAGGAAGGAGAAAGAGAGAAGGGGAGGGAGAGAGAGGGAAGGAAGGAAGATGGAAGGAGAAAGAGGGAGGGAAGGGTTGGAAAGAGGAAGGAAGGAAAGTGAGAAGGAAAGACAAAAAGGAGAGAAAGAGGAAGGAAAGAGAGAAGAAAGGAAGGACCAAAAGGCAAGGAAGGAAGGATGGAAGGGAAGGAAAAAAGGAAAAAGAGAAAGAAGGGCGAAGGGGTAAAGAGAAGGAAGGAAGGGAATAATAAATGAAAACAAGAAGGAAGGAAAGACACAAGGGAGGATGAAGGAAGGAAGGAAACAGAGAAAGGGGGAGGAAAGAGAGAGGGAAGGAGGAAGGAAAGAGAGAAGGAAGGAAGGACGAAAGGGAAGGAAGCATGGAAGGGAAGGAAAAGAGGGAAAAGAGAAAGGACGAAGGGGGTAAAGAGAAGGAAGGGAATAATAAATGAAAACAAGAAGGAAAGATACAAAGGAGGGAGGAAGGAAGGAGGAGGGAGGAAGGAAGGAAGGAGAAAGAGGGAAGGGAAGGAGGGAAGGAGGAAGTAAGGAAAGGGAGAAGGGATGAGGGTTGGATTGTTTTTAGGAAGTGAGTGAAGGTACTTCAAGTCCCATCATCCGTGGTCCGTCTCATACAAAACTGCACCAGGATGTAGAGTGGGTCATGAGGGCTCTGTGTGCCAGGTTTGGTCTTGATCAGTCATTGGATTAGGTTTCCAGCAGTTTTGGAAAGTGAGGGAAGGTACTGCAAAGCCCATCATCCATGGTCCGACCCCCTCCAAACTGCAGTAGGATGTAGAGTGGGTCACTGGAGCTCTGTGTGCCAAGTGTGGTCTTTATCGGTGTTTGTTGGGGGCCACAGTGGTCTGTGGGAACAGAGGGGTGTGAAACTACTACAAATCCCATCATCCATTGTCAGTCCTCCCCCGAACCACACCAGGACATGAAGGCAGTCATGGGGGTTATGTGTGCCAAGTTTGGTCTCGATCAGTAATTGGATGAGGGTCGCAGCGGACTTGGGAAGTGAGTAGAGGTACTTCAAGTCCCATCATCCATGGTCCAGCCTCCTCCGAACTGCACCAGGACGTAGAGTGGGTCGTGGGGGATGTGTGTGCCAAGTGTGGTCTGTTTTGGTCTTTTTTGGTGACCTCAGTGATCTGTGGGAACCAAAGTGTTGGAAAGTACTACAAATCCCATAATCCGTGGGTAATGTCCCCCAAACTGCACCACGATGTAAAGGGGGTCAGGGGGGTTATGTGTACCAAGTTTGGTGCAGGTCCGCCACCCGCTCTGGTCGCTGTGGCCTGTGAAAGTGGCAGCCAATCAGAACGCTGCCACATATCCCTCTGCCCGCACGCCCGCACGCGTACAACATTCCGCTTTATTATATACTAGCTGTACCCGGCACGCGTTGCTGTGCCCTTTTTAGGAGATGCGAGAAAGTTCAATCATCCACGGTGTGCCCTCCTCTAAACTGCAGTTGGATGGAGTGTGGGTCATGGGGGGTCTTGGGTCTTTATTGGTCTTGGTTCTGGGCCACAGTGGTCTGTGGGGAATGATGGGTTTTGAAGTACTACAAATCCCATTTTCCATGGTGGTACTTCAAGTCCCATCATGCATGGTCGGGGCTCTGTGTGCCAAGGTAGGTTACTGTAAATTCAGGATATACACAATGTCCCATGATCTGAGTCCTAGTCAGGAACAGCAAGTTAATGAAGCCTTACTGTCAATTCAGGCCATACACAATGTCCAATGAGCTGAGGCCTAGTCGGGAGAATCAAGTTAATGAAGCCTTACTGTCAATTCAGAGCGTAAACAGCTTCCCAGTAAGTGAGGCCTAGTTAGGGAAATCAAGTTAATGAAGTCTTACTGTCAATTCAGGCCATACACAATGTCCAATGAGCTGAGGCCTAGTCGGGAGAATCAAGTTAATGAAGCCTTACTGTCAATTCAGAGCGTAAACAGCTTCCCAGTAAGTGAGGCCTAGTTAGGGGAAATCAAGTTAATGAAGCCTTACTGTCAATTCAGAGCGTAAACAGCTTCCCAGTAAGTGAGGGCTAGTTAGGGAAATCAAGTTAATGAAGCCTTACTGTCAATTTTGGGCGTGGTCTGAGATTTTTTGGGGTGTAAATTGTCGGTTGGAAGTGATTTGGGTGTTTGTGTTGGGGATTGGCTCAGGCCTTTTCCTTATTCTGTTTTGGCAGTTTAGTATTGATCGGAATTTTCATGTTGGCTGGCCAGTGCAGCAGTTATGCAAATCCGCCCTTATTGGCAGCCAATCATGTTGTTCAGAATGTAGAGGCTGGGTGAGTCTTTGGCTGCCCGGAGGATGCTGATAAATGTAGTTTTATTTTTACTCGTTGTTTTGGGGCCTTTTAGGTTTGGGGGAGTTTCTTTGCTACAAATGTACCTTGCTTGAGGCCTATTTCTGTTGGCAAATATTGTGTTTCTGCGTTGTATGGTTTCTTTGTTTGAGGTATACATCGCATGACGTGAACCCATTTATATAATAGATAGAGATAGAGATAGATACACACACACACACACACACACACACACACACACGCCATGGAGATGTCATCTTAGAAATGGGTTCTGAGTCTTTGAGTTCCTTCAAGATGAAGCTCTTTCAATTTAGGACAGCAATGCTCCCCATTGGAGCACACCTGATTATAGAAATTGCATAGCCATTGCATATGTTAAGGGGAAATTACATGCAAAAATCAATGCAAACAGTGGTATGTATCCCCACTCGTTGAAATCATAAAGAGGCCGAAACTGGACGACACAAATTCCATGGGAAACAGACAAAGACGGGAACTCAGCGGTCTCATGGAGGCCGGGTGGACAATTGTTTGGAAAGGCTACCCAGGAATCCCGGGGTCTTTTGGACGCCCCCCTCTCCCCCTTCATCCCCTTGAGCTGCCTCCTGACCCGGGATACACCTTACATTCTTCCTTTCATGATGGACACAGTGGGTATTTGCCTCCAAGGCAGCCTCCGACTTGGCCCGGGCTCCGGCTTCAAAGCAACTGTTTACAGATGGTTTGCGTCGGATGGACCCGTAAACAGTATTCT
Source organism: Anolis apletophallus (assembly GCA_030556195.1). NCBI lineage: Eukaryota > Metazoa > Chordata > Lepidosauria > Squamata > Anolidae > Anolis > Anolis apletophallus. The sequence continues at coordinate 3,602 of JARBWK010000318.1, read as the reverse complement.
TTTTGTCTCCAAAATAAAAAGCAGCTTTAAGCCCTTAATGATAAGGGATTTGGGACGGTTTGTTGAGCCAAAGCGGGTGGAATGCGTCGCATGCTTCCAACGCAACCAGGCCTCCATCCCATCCTCCCTGGATTCCCAACATTTTGGCCAAAGTTGGAAAGAAAGTTGAGAATCGGTGGGCCATGAGTGGCAAGTTGGCGGTGTTGGCCCTACATTTAAATTATACTAGCTGTACCCGGCACGCGTTGCTGTGCCCTATTTAGGAGATGCGAGAAAGTCTGAGTATGTAAGGGTTGGAAATGATGTTACTTACGGTCTTGGTGGGGTCATGGCTGTGTTGTTGTGGGTTGTTCTGGTGGGTGGGATGTTGAAGTCCTGGGGAGTTGTCGGTGTGTGGTGTTGCTGGCGTTCTGCATAGCTTGTGGATGTACGATGTTTTTTGTCTTTCCGTCTGCTGTGTTGATGTAGAGGTTGATGCTTGTGTGGGTGGGGTACTTTGGAAGTGAGTGGAGGTACTTGAAATCCCATCATCCATGGTGTGCCCTCCTCTAAACTGCAGTTGGATGGAGTGGGTCATGGGGGCACTGTGTGCCAAGTTGGGTCTTTATCGGTCTTGGTTCTGGGCCACAGTGGTCTGTGGGGGGAATGAAGGGTTTGAAAAAGTACTACAAACCCCATAATCCATGGAGGTACATCAAATCCCATCATCCATGGTCCACCCTCCTCCAAACTGCAGTAGAATGTAGCATGGGTCATAGGGGCTCTGTGTGCCAAGGTAGGTTACTGTAAATTCAGGCCATACACAATGTCCCGTGAGCTGAGGCCTAGTCAGGAAAATCAAGTTAATGAAGCCTTACTGTCAACTCAGGCCATACACAATGTCCCATGAGTTGAGGCCTAGTTGGGAAAATCAAGTTAATGAAGCCTTACTGTCAATTCAGGCCATACACAATGTCCCATGAGTTGAGGCCTAGTTGGGAAAATCAAGTTAATGAAGCCTTACTGTCAATTCAGAGCTTAAACAGCATCCCATTAAGTGAGGCCTAGTCAGGGAAATCAAGTTAATGAAGCCTTACTGTCAATTTTGGGCGTGGTTTGTGATTTGTAGGGGTTTAAATATATATATATATATACACACACACTAGCTGTACCCGGCACGCGTTGCTGTGCCCTATTTAGGAGATGCGAGAAAGTCTGAGTATGTAAGGGTTGGAAATGATGTTACTTACGGTCTTGGTGGGGTCATGTAGGCATGAATGGCGCACTTTCTATGTGTGCTCCAAATGATGTCATCTGGAAGCATGAGTTGTATTGTCTTATATAGCGGAGGAAGTGTTTTGATTCTGGAGTGTGTCCACTCAGCAAAGTCTGTAGTGGTTGTGGAGGAGTGGCAAGTGGTGGTAGAGAGACTTTACCGGCTAGGCAGCACATTCCTATTGTTTCTGCTGGTATTTCAGGGCTTTGCAGTGTGTGCAGATGTGCGTTAGGGTGCCAATGTCGGCCTCTGGCACCATGCTGTAGTCTTCTGCAGCGTTGTATCTGAAGGCTAGGCGGTGGAATTGGTTGTGGTGTTTTTGAAGTTTGTTTTCTGTGTTGCGACATCGTGTTTCTGCGCTCCTTGCGCGCTGCTGTTGTGTTGCATTTGTATTCTTTCCTTCTCTCCTTCCTTTTCCCTCCCTCTCTCCCCTTCCTTCTTTCCTCCATTCTCCCTCTTCCTCCCTGTTCCATTCTTTTCCCCAAGTCTTCCTTTCCTTCTCCTTCCTTTCTTTTCATTTCCCTCTCTCTCCCCTTCCTTCTTTCCTCCATTCTCCCTTTCTTCCTTCCTCTTCCTTCCTTCCTTCCTTTCTCCCCTTCACCCTTTCATTCTCCTTCTCTCCTTCCTTTTCCCTCCCTCTCTCCCCTTCCTTCTTTCCTCCATTCTCCCTCTTCCTCCCTGTTCCATTCTTTCCCCCAAGTCTTCCTTTCCTTCTCCTTCCTTTCTTTTGATTTCCCTCTCTCTCCCCTTCCTTCTTTCCTCCATTCTCCCTCTTCCTTCCTTCCTTCCTTTCTCCCCCTTCACCCTTTCATTCTCCTTCCCTCCTTCCTTTTCCCTCCCTCTCTCCCCTTCCTTCTTTCCTCCATTCTCCCTCTTCCTTCCTTCCTCTTCCTTCCTTCCTTTCTCCCTTCACCCTTTCCTTCTCCTTCTCTCCTTCCTTCTTTCCTCCATTCTCCCACCCTCTTCTTTCCTCTTCTATTCTTTTCCCCAAGTCTTCCTTTCCTTCTCCTCCCTTCCTTTTCACTTCCCCCTCTCTCTCCCCTTCTTTCTTTTCTTCTTTTCCCTTCATTATTTTACTTTTCCCTCACTCCCTTTCCTTTCTTTTCCCCACCCTTTCCTTTCCTCCCTTCCCATTTCCTTCTTTCTTTTCCCCTCCTTGTCTCTCTCCTGCTTTTCTTTTCTTCCTTTAACATAGTTTGTTCTCCTTTTCTTTCTTCCTCTCCCCCTCTCTCCTTTATTTCCTCTGTCTTTCTTTTCTTTCCTTCCCCTTCCTTCCTTCCGTCTTCTTCCTTCCCAGAGTCCTGAGCATGCCTTTTGCAGAGCCAGGTCTGAAGTGTCCCGTCATTCTGCCTCTATGGGAATCCTTTTCTCATCGTATGTACGTATAGACTCACATTTAGTTGAATTCAGTCTTGAAATATATTATTCTAGCTATACCCGGCACGCGTTGCTGTGCCCTATTTAGGAGATGCGAGATGTAAGGGTTGGAAATGATGTTACTTACGGTCTTGGTGGGGTCACAGGCATGAATTGGCAAAGATCTTTCTTATGTGTGCTCCAAATGATGTCATCTGGAAGCATGAGTTGTATTGTCTTCTATAGTGGAGAAGTGTTTTGATTCTGGAGTGTGTCCACTCAGCAAAGTCTGTAGTGGTTGTGGAGGAGTGGCAAGTGGTGGTAGAGAGATCTTACTGGCTAGGCAGCACATTCCCTGTGTGTTTCTGCTGGGTATTTCAGGGCTTTGCAGTGTGTGCAGATGTGCGTTAGGGTGCCAATGTCTGCCTCTGGCGCCATGCTGTAGTCTTCTGCAGCGCAGGTCTGAAGGCTAGGCGGAATTGGTTGTGGTGTTTTTGAAGTTTGTTTTCTGTGTTGCGACACCGTGTTTGCTATACTCCTTGCGCTGTTGTTGTTGCATTTCTGCGCTCTTGTTGTTCCTGGCTGCGCCTTCTTCCGTCAAAGTTCTTTGCATTTGGTTCTCAGTCAGGGCCATGCAGTGACCTGTTGCCTGTGTCTCTGCTGCGCAGTGTTTCTGTTCTGGCGTTGTTCTGCCCTTTTTGTTTGATGTATGTAGCGTTGTGAGTGTGTCGTCCGATGCTGTTATTTTAGAAGGCATGGCCTGTCTTTTGGGTCAGTTTCTGTGTGGAAAGGAAGGAATGATTTTGTTTGTGGTGGTGGTAGGTGTTGTGTGTACGGGGGTCCTGTAAGGTTGGTGGGATGGGTTGTGATTGGAAGTTGTGTTGTGTTGTGTGGGTAGTTATTGCTGGAGAATTGCTCCCTCATAGAATTTGGTTTTGACAGTTTAACCCTCAAATACCAACTGACAACTGAAATCTCTCAGCATTCTATC
>JARBWK010000317.1:0-36852 GCA_030556195.1 Anolis apletophallus | reverse complement strand
TTTTGTGCAATGAACAAAGACAACTGTTAATCTACAATTTCATAATTTGCCAAATGTGAAATGGTTAAAATCATTAGCAATGCTAATTCTTGTGATCTTCTATTCTGTAACAATCATATTTTGTTGTTTGCCATTGTTTTTAAGAGATTGCACCTTTGCAGTGAGAAAGTCAGCCAGCAGTCAAAAATTGTGTAAGGAAGGGAAATGGGACACTTGAACTGTAAAAGCATGATTGTGTGAATGATTTGCTGGCCAGAAATCATTTACAAAGAAAAGGAAGGAATAGAGCAGAATTGATGCTTTTAGCAGAAGTGATGTCAGAAGAGAGTGATGCACAGCAAAAGTTATAGCATAATTGGCCTTAGAGTAGTGAGGCAGCTTGCCCAGCAACAGTGACAAGAATAATATCTGAATGGTTAGAAGATGCACATGGCAGTAGAGCTTTTCCTTTGGCAAGCTCAAGGAACAAAGTGCTAACGAAAGTATCAACTTGGGACCACGCTGCATGTAGAGCTGATAATGTATTGTGGGAATCAGAATTAATACTACGCAATGCTCTATTAACAAATAGAAATGTTTTGCCTAGGAATGCCTTAATGATTGGATAAGTATGTGGTTCCATGAATGCTGACCAATTATTTGTGTGAAGAAGGCGGGGGCTGGTTTGCCACCATTGATTGTATAAAAACCAAAGGTTGAGATTTGTTCAGCACTCTGCCATATTTGCAGCTTTATGCAAGGCAGGCTCCCTCAGCTGATGTCAATAAAGTTGGCTTCATTGTACCACAGTATCAATTGTTGCGTTTTCTCGTACCTGCGCTCAGCGAAAGAAACGCCGCCTGAGGGACAAGGCAGGTATTGCCTGGGAGTTCTGGGACTCCTGATTTTCCTGCTACAGTATGTTTCTGCATGCTTTGTCATGCAGAAAAAACATTATTAGAACTACCTTATTTTCTCCATCTGTATTTAGTAGGCATGAGAAAAAAGTTATGAAAATGAAATGATTCGTAAGAAATTCGTAAGAAATGCTACTTTTGAGTATTTCTGCGCCTGGAACGCCAACCAGGAAGTGGACTTTCTTTTTTGAACTTCGGGGGCCAGTTTTTTCTTAAGTGTCGTTATTAGAGTCGTAAGGGGGCACCCTCCTTCTCTCTCATCACCCTCCCCTCCTTGCCAATAAGTAGTATTATGGCAAGGCAAGCCCCTAAACTCGCTCTTTCTTTTGGCTGGAAGCCTGGAAAAAATGTAAACAGGGGATTACTCAGAAGTAACCTGCAAGGAGGGCACTTTGGATGAAGTGCCCTCCTTTGGATTTACTTCTGGTAAACCTCTCTGTTTACATTTTCCAGGCTTCCCTGCCTCTCCTGCCTGCCAGGATCTAAAGCATCAAAAGTATTGGGGTGAGAAACCAACCTAATGTATAATAGAATGAATGCTACTGTAAGTGCCTAATATTATAAGTAATCCAACTGGTCATACCTACATTCCATGCACATGCAATAATACAGCAGTAATAACAATAACAAGAGGTAAAATTCAAACCGGTAGTATTCTGACTGGTCCCTGCCTCATGCGGTGCAAACGGGCTCTTCTCTTATTAGCCCGGGAAAATTTCCAGCGTTTTCTGCTTGGTGCACACACATACATATTCTTGGGGGTTTGCTGCAGAATCCGGCTCATAGAGAAGATTCTGCAGCAAATCCCCCCTCAAGAATATGTGTGTGTGCACCTACAGAAAACGCTGGCTTTTCCAGGCTCTGAGAGAAGAGCCGTTTGCACCGCATGAGGAGGGACCACAGTCAGAATACTTTAATTCTCACTTCGTCTTATACCATTGTTATTACTGCTGTATTATTGCATCATGAATGTCGGTATGACCAGCCTGGGTAAACTTGCCCCTCGCTCCCTCGGGATCGGGGTGAGAGAGCGCGAGGAGCGAGGGGGGCTCGTCCTCCTTTTTTTTTGCTGCTTCCAAGAATAGAATACCCCCTCCCTCCCTCCCTCCTTCCTATTTGGAGAGTCCCATCTAGAATTCAGTGTGATTTATTCAAGTTTTGGCCTACAACTCCCAGAAATCCCAGCCAATTTGCCAGCTGTTAGGCTTTCTGGGAGGTGTAAAAAACCATCTGGAATGCGCATGCGCTGGCATACGAACTACTAACAAATTTCGTTCAAGTAGTACTAAGTTACATTTTAGAAATTTTTTGGAATTTTTTTTAAAGTCTTTCTCTTACTAATAAAAAAAAATCCCCCATTTGATTTTAGAATCGCCATTTTTTTGGTTCAAAACCATGCCTAGTATTTAGTACTTGATTTTGCTGACTTTAAAAGTGGACTGTCTAAACATTAAAATAAAATAAGTTTTATAGGACAGTACATCATGATTATTATGTCAATAGTTAATGGTATAGTATAGTATGGGATACACAGCATTGTATAGTATTGGGATGCACAGCTAGGCCTATTTTAAGAGTAACTCTCAAGCAACCGGAAACTATCTTTATCCAACATGATCCAACATTCCCCTTGGGTAACGGTTAATTAGTCTACTGTACTTTGAAAAAGTCCTGTATCGCCTCTTCCTTCCAATGGGGACGCAGGCTGTCCTGCGAGTTGGAATCCCCGGGCAGGCATTGCCATGGAAACCACAGCGCGCAGCTTCCTCTGGTCAACCCCGCCCAGTCCTGTCCTGCTAGTCAAAAATAAGGGACAGGGCCTGAAAATAAGGGACACAAATTTTAGGGCCAAAATAAGGGATGTCCCTTAGAATAAGGGACATATGGCAACCCTAGCTGGGATTCAAGCCGCCTCTGCCTCTTCCGCCATGTTCCTGGATGCCGTGCATGCCCGGCAGTGGCCCCGGGGGCTTTCCTCCACCTCCTTCTCCTCCCCCCCTCGCAGAGCTCTCCACTCGCCCTCACCCGAGAGAGAGAGAGAGAGAGAGAGTCATCTCCATGCCGCGCATTGCGGTTTTGTTTCAACTTTTTTGGGGTCCGTGAACTGTGCCCCCCCTTGCATTGCACCCCTAGGCCATGGCCTAGGGTGGCCTTATGGGTAATCCGGGCCTGTATTTGGGTATGATGCACTCATTTCTATTAGTATGTGACAGGTTTGTATAAGTAGGACTGACATTCATGGTGGGCACTGCATGGCACCAACTGAAGTCCGTACCTAACAAGGGCCATTAGCTTACCTTAAAGCCCTTGACCCTGCACATCTACTTTGTTGTTTTTAGTTGTTCACTTGCCATCCTTGTGTGAGAAGAGTGAGAAGAAAGGATAGCAATCCCCTACCTGTCTTGCGACCTTTTCAGCAAATTGTGCCCAGAGGAGGATATGGTCAGCAGTCACTTTCACCTTGCCATGTCTGGAACCTGTTTTTTCTGAGTGCCAGTACATTTGTTGAGCAAGAGGTAGGTAGGTAGGTAAGAGGCCTGTTTGATCAAGAAAAAAATGGTTCAAAACTCGTTGCGGCTGTAGGGGGCTCTGGCGGTTTGAATCTAAATGAGTTTTGAAATTTTCCCGAAAAAAATGTGGAAATTTTACAAATTTTTCAGAAATTTCAGAATGGTTTCGTTAATGGCAGACACGCATGCGCAGTAAGAAAGAAACAGCACTGTCGGTAGGAAAGAAACAGCACTGGTTAATCACCCAGTTTGGATGCGGATCTCCTTCCTTCTGCGTTAAACCTGGGGCGAGAGCCGTGTGCGACTCTCGCCCCAGGTCTAACGTGGGGGAAGGAGATCCGCGTCAAACTGGGTTAAACACAAAGTTTGGATGCAGAGGTCCTTCCCTCCGCGTCAGAACTGGCACGAGCTGCACACGAAAGGGAAGGCCAGGGAAGGGAAACCCGCCCGATTTCTTCCCGAAAATGGTGGCGGCGGCCGAAATGGCAAATACACTTCCGGGTTGCTTACATTGCTTCAAAACTGCTTCAACAGTGAATTTTATCCTAATTTATTCCAATTTTAGAAACATTCCGATGAACCTAACCAGGCCTAGTAGGTAAGCTGCATTTTTTTTTACTTTTCAAGATCCCACCGTGGGTTTGAACAAGTCCCTGCTATGTACAACACATCTATTGCCACAAAATAATATCAGAGAGTTGGAAGAAACCACAAGCACCATGCAGGAACACACAATCAAAGCACTCCTGAAAGACTCCTGTTTGTAAACCTCCAGATAACATTCCATCATACTTCAAGGCAGCATATTTCATTGTTGAACAGTAGGGTTGTGCACAGATTCAGTTTGGTTGGTTCCCTTTGGCCAATCTGACTTGTTCGGCTTCTTCGGCTGGCCATAACGGTAAGGGCTCAGTCATCATGTTTATTTTGGCCTAAATGGGCCACATGGCAGCTGGTCACAACTCCTCCTCTCCTATTGGGCATCACTGCTGCATGTTCACATGGGGTTTCCCTGTAAGCCCTGCTTGTTGGACCAATCAGAATAGAAGAATGCTGTGGTGTGTCTTATGCAAGCTGTATCTATTTAATAGTGTGAGCACCTCAATTGCTCTCAGTTGCGTCCTGGCTTTAGAGAGGTGCTTCAGTCCGATTGCCTTGCTGCTTTCTCTCAGCTTTATTTTCTTGGCTTGGCTTGGGCTGCCTCTAGCATTGAATAGTTTTGATTTTCCTTTGTTTTCTTGATCCTTTTTATTTAATGGAACTGGGAGTTGGGAAAGTGTGCACAAGAAGTGCAAAAACTTTGGAAGAAGTTGCTCGCTGTTTTTTATTAGTAAAGAAGAAAGTGTAATATTGAGGCACTGGGTTGTGTGATGTGGAAGCACATCTTTGACATTTGGCAGGAAGGAACGGTGCCCTTCTGCTGCTCCTAGAGAAGTTACAGAAAAAGAAAAGAAATTCCTAAAAAAATCAGTGGATGACCCAAATGTTATGAAACTTGGTGGGCTAACAGTGGTAAATGTTCCCTCCAAGTGTGATCATTTTCATCCCAATGGCTCTAAAAATGACACAAAGGGGAGCTTCGGAAGCTCCCCCATGACCGCCAATGGGCTTGATCTTGTCACGATGCAAGGACTCGGCCGGCCCCTTAATCACACACACAGAGACGGTAATCAGCTAACTATTTTTATTGAAGAATAAAACATATAAAAAGGCAATTGTCCAAAGATAAAAGTATAGTCCAAAAGTAAAGAGTCTGTAGTATAATCCAAAGGCAAAGGTCTTGGCAAAAACTTGGCAAAGGCTCCGCAAATCCAGGCGGATCAAGAAACAAGGTAAAGTTCAATGCAAGGTTCCAAGAAACTTCTTGGCAAGGAATGAGCCGCAGCTTGGCTCCGTGGTCCTTGGCTCGCTACACTTCACTAGGTTAGAAGTGGCCGAGCTACTGAGGATCTGTTCCCACGGATCCTATATTTAAACCTCACGGCCCCCTGGGCGCTCTAGGCTACGGGCGGTAGTCTGTGCTACGGGACCTCGCACTTCTCTGGTGCTCTAGGCTGCGGTGCCAATCCCTCCTGCTGGACTCAATGCTCCGTCTCCTATCAAAGCTCCGACCTTGCCTCCCAGCACCTGGCTCACTATCTTCATGAGAGTCAAACTCCCCTTCGTCTTCCATGGCCTCCTCGCCCATGTTTTCCCAAATTCTCTCCTGTGATCCGTACCCACCCGGTTTCTCATAACAAACATCGCTATCAGCACTTTCAGGATCAGCTTGACCTTCCCAGTCCTCATAGGCATCCGGCCATCCTTCATCCCAGGCCAAGCTCTCTGTGGGAGAGGAAGGTCCAGCTAGCTCATTAACCCCTTCCTCCATTTCATCCTCAGCTGCGGCTGGCTCTAATGCAAGTGGGACCCCCGGTGCTGCCCCCTGCCCTCCAGGCACAAAAGAGAACTGGGGTGCTACAGATCTAGACACATTTTTCTTCTGTGGACTGAAAACGGCCATTTGGCTACCCGCCTGTTTTGAGGAGGCATGCAAAAATGGATCCGGGGGTCTCCCAAAATTCAGCCAGCAGAAACAGATTGAGTTTCGGCCAAAATGCACAAGTCTCTTGAACAACTTGAGCGCCAACTGCACCCATACCTTGGGAAGTCTGACTTGGCCACGGTAGTCCACGCTCTGGTTACATCCCGTATAGATTACTGCAATGCCCTCTACGTGGGACTGCCTTTGAAGACTGTTCAGAAGCTTCAACTGGTCCAATGGACAGCAGCCAGACTGATAACAGGAGCGGCACTCAGGGAGCGCACAACACCTCTGTTGCGCCAGTTCCACTGGCTACCAGTTTGCTACTGGGCACAATTCAAAGTGCTGGCTTTAGCCTTTAAAGCCCTTAACGGTTCTGGTCCAACTTACATGTCCGAACGCATCTCTCCCTATGAATCTTCAAGATGTTTAAGATCATCCGGAGAGGCCCTGCTCTCGGTCCTGCCTGCTTTGCAGGCGCGATTGGTGGGGACGAGAGACAGGGCCTTTTCAGTGGTGGCTCCTCGACTTTGGAACGCCCTTCCTTATGACATCAGATCGGCCCCCTCCCCCCTGACATTTCGCAAGAAGGTCAAGACCTGGATGTTTGACCGGGCATTTGCAAATGTAGTATGATTATCAAATAGAGACCGACGATGCAATTGGAAACTGACTTAATAATGAGACGCTGATATTGTGTTTTTAATGTTGTGCTAATTTGTATATGATGGAATTGTGTTGATAATTATTGATATGTTTGTCTTGGGCAGTTTTGCCATTTGTACACCGCATCGAGTCGCTTTCGGGCTGAGAGAGGCGGTCTAGAAGCAAAGTAAGTAAGTAAATAAATAAATTTTGCCATCAGTAAGTTTTTCCTAATATTTAGGTGGAATATCTTTTACTGCATCTTAAATTGATTGTTCCATGTCCTAGTGTCCAGAGAAACAGAATACATACTTGCCCCCTTCAGTGTCACATTCTTTCAAATATTTAAACATGGCTTGGCTATCATGTCCCCTCCTAACTTTTCGTTCTGAAAAACGGAACGTGCCCAGATTCTTAAGCCACTCCTCATGGGGCTTGGCTTCCAGATCTTTTCCCATTTTGATTGTCTTTGTCTGGACTCATTCCAACTGGTCAATATTCTTCTTGAATTTTGATTCCCAGAATTGCATACAGTATTCCAGGTGAAGTCTGGCCAAAGCAGAATAGTGTAATATTATTACTTCCCTTGATCTAGGACAGTGGTTCCCAAACTTTTTTGGCCTACCGCCCCCTTTCCAGAAAAAAATGTACTCACCGCCCCCCCCCCCTAGAAATTACTTTTTAAATTTTTAATAGCAATTAAACAGAAAGATATATGTATTAATATTTCTACCTTTTTCGTAAAATATAATAAAGTTGTAAATTAGAAACATAGAAGTTTGAAATTATGAAACTATTTATTGAACTTAGAATAGAAAGGTAATACAAAAAAAGTTAAAACATTCGAAATCATCTTAATGAGAAGGATGAATCTGGTCTGCTGCTCCCAATCTAGTAATCCTTGGCTCTATTTTCGTCAGCAGTCATCTCAAATCATCGCCATTGACTATTTTGCAATTGGTTTCTTTTTTTGGTTAATAAATTGGTTACCGCACTGAATCCACTAAATATATTGAAGAACATTCTTATTATTGTTATAAGACTCAACCAGTTGGAAGGAAACACCATGGTATTATTATTATTATCCCTTGCTTGGCGAGAGGAGGAGGAGGGAGCAGGAGGAGGGAAGAAGAGAGAGAGAGACACACACACACACACACACACAGATGGATGGTAGCCTGTCGCCTGGCTCACGCCACCGCCCCCACCACCCCCTTACAGGGGTTCAGCGCCCCACAAATTCTCCTGGGCCTTCTAGCACCCCCCTAGATTGTCTCACCGCCCACCAGGGGGTGGTACCGCCCACTTTGAGAACCACTGATCTAGACCAAGGGTCCTCAAACTTTTAAATCAGAGGGACGATTCACAGACTGTTGGGGCCAGGCTACAGTTTGAAAAAAATTCTGAACCAATTCCTATGCACACTGCACATATCTTAGACGACACAGCTGGACTTGATCCCTTCCAGTCCGGCTTCTGTATTGGGCATGGGACGGAGACCGTGCTTGTCGCCATTACAGACCAACTTCGCCGCCAGCTGGACCAAGGCGGATCAGCCCTGCTTGTTTTGTTAGATCTAACAGCAGCGTTCGATACTGTAGACCAGGGGTGCTCACACTTTTTCGGCATGGGAGCTACTGATTAAAAAACCAAGTCCCAAAGATCACCTACCCAGAAATGTAAAACGTATAACTATTTTCTTATTTATTTATTTATTTATATTTATTATTCATTTCTATGTACCGCTCCTTCCAGCAGGCTCGGGGCAGTTTACATAAAATGAAGTTAGAAAACATCAACATTTCAATTTAATAACAATATAAAACAGAGCATAAAAATACATCCAACCACCCCATTTCTCCCACACTGCCATATTACCACAAAAAGCCAGAAAGTAAGAAGAGAGGCTTTTGAACTGCAAGGCCATTTAATACTCAGCAAGGTAAACAAAGAAGCATGCAAAAATACATCCAACCACCCCATTTCTCCCACATTTCCATATTACCACACATATATTTCTCAAGGAACAAAGCAAGCAGAGAGGCTTTGGAGCTAAAATGCCATTTTAACATTAAAAATAAACAAAGAGACATGCCACAGAACAATCAAGCACCCACCCCAAAGTAAAAAGACTGACCTTTGAGATGCGGTAAGGAAATGACCCCAAAGCGTCCTTCTCCTCCTCCATCGTTGCTCCTATTTCCACGCCGCCAGCATGCGTGCCGCCTCCAAGAGCTCACAAGAAGTCCGAGGGGGCAAAATGGGTGCTTCTGCGCATCGCGCGGGGCCAGCCATGCATCGCGTCATCCAGGCCCGCCCCCTTTGGTCTCCTACGACTCTGAGTGGCTGGAGAAGGATGGAGGGAGGAGGAGGAATCCAAAAGAGGGGGCCCAGTCTGCCTCTTGGACTCTGGAGCAACGACGGAGGACTTCTTTGCAGCGTGCAGGGGCGCGTGAAGAGGACCAACAGCAAAAAACCTGGTCAGGGGCCTCAAGATCACCAGGATGAGGCCCAAAGATCACCCTGGTGATCCCGATCACCATTCTGAGCACCCCTGCTGTAGACCATGCACTGTTGACCCACCGTGTAGCCGTGACTGGGGTTAGGGGGACTGCCCTTAAATGGGTGACCTCCTTCCTCCAGGACCGGGGACAACGTGTGGAGAGGGGAGAGGAGGTCTCTGGGAGGCTCCCATTAACTTGTGGGGTCCCCCAGGGGGCCATCCTCTCTCCTTTATTATTCAACATTTATATGCGCCCCCTGGCCCAGCTGGCCCGCGACTTTGGTCTGGAGTGTTATCAGTACGCTGATGACACCCAGCTTCTGCTGAGAATGGACGGCAGGCCGGACACCATACCCGATTGTTTCCACCACTGCCTTGAAGCCGTGACTGGATGGCTGCGTTCCAGCCGGCTGAAGGTGAATCTGTCGAAGATGGAGATCTTGTGGCCCCGTCGCCCTGGGCTGGATGAGTGCCGGTTGCCTACCCTGGATGGCGAGCAACTTAGCCCGTCAACCCTCGTTAAGAGTCTAGGTGTTCATCTGGACCCTTTGCTGTCCATGGAGACTCAGGTCTCCATGGTCAGCAAAGCATCATTTTTCCATCTCCAACAGGCTAGGCGACTGGCACCCTACCTGTCCAGGGACGACCTGGCCACGGTGATCCAAGCGACGGTCTTCTCGAGGCTGGACTACTGTAAAGCCCTCTACATGGGCCTTCCTTTGTCGACAATTCGGAAACTCAAGCTAGTGCAGAATGCCGCTGCTCGCTTACTGGTGGGAGCACCGGTGAGAGAGCACATTACTCCCATCCTACGGCAACTGCACTGGCTTCCTATCGAGTACCGAATTGCCTTCAAGGTGTTGGTTCTGACCTTTAAGGCCTTATACGGTCTAGGGCCTGTGTACCTGAGGGACCACCTTACCCCGTATGTTCCCCCGAGATCACTGCGCTCAGAGGAGCAGAACCTGTTAGAAATTACATCAATCTACTCCTGCCACCTGTCCACAACCAGGCAGGGTGCCTTTTCTGTTGCGGCCCCTACGCTGTGGAACTCTCTTCCACCCGACACCTGTGCGATCCGAGAGCTTGTTCCCTTTCGGAGAGCGTGCAAGACTGCCTTCTTCGTACTCGCTTTTGGCTAATTCCGGAAATGTATTGTATGACCATGTGTTGAGTTTTAAGAATTTGTAACCCTTGTGGTCTTTTAACATTGTTGTATCTCGTTGTTTTTATCGAATGTTGTTGTGATCCGCCCCGAGCCTGCAGGGAGGAGCGGAATATAAAACCGAATAAATAAATAAATATCTTATTTGTAGTGCAAATAATAATAATAATAATGAAAGGACAATACAATATTTAAAATTAAGAAGAATTTTAACCAACATAAAATTATCAGTATTTCAGTGGGAAGTGGCCTACTTTTGGCTGTTGAGATAGGCAAGTTGATTAGGATTGTTGTTGTTGTTGTGTATTTTCATTTAATAATTAGGGCAACTCTAAATCTAAAGTTTAGGTCGGGGGTCAGGCAAGTTACCTTGAAGTGTCACATCCAGACTGCAAGGTTTAGTTTTGGGACCCCTGACCTAGACACAATACAGGTAGTCCCCAAGTTACAAATAGGAATTTGTATGTAGGTTGGAACAGGTACATTTTAAGAGTTTAACTCCCCCCTGTGTGTATGTATGTGCACGCATGTGTGCATCCGTTGGATAGCATAGGGAAAGGTTAACACCCCTATAGTGTTTGTTTTGCTGTCTGTTCCGCTGTTTAGAACATTTCACCTCACTTTCTGTCCCTGTGACATTTGGACTTTGAAAAAATTGGCTTGTTGTGGAAACAAGGATTGGTGAGAAAGCTTCAGTGGAGACACTCCCCCCGGGTGATAGCTCAGGAGTGAATTTCCCTTTCTAGGGGTAGATTTTTCTCAATTCCTATGGTCTCACCCCTATTGTTGACTATTAATTGTTTGTAAGTCAGATGTTTATAATTTCGGAACTACCTGTACTCCTATTAATACCTTTTCCATTGAATGTATATCTCCAACTTTTTGCTCACAAAATTTACGAAAATAATAATACATAATAATACACTTTATTTATATTCCGCTCTTCTCACCTCGAAGGGGACTCAGAACGGATTACAGGTACACATACTTAGTAGACAACCCCTGCCATTTCCACATACACACATATATACGAACAGAGGCAAACTATGGCCACCAGGGGGAGCTGACGCACTCCTCGTCTCTCAGCGTCCCTTGTTGTTCCTTCTGCATTCCTCAGCATTCCTGGAGTTCTTTAATGGCCTCATAATTCAGTCAAAATTGGCCTCCCCACTTAATGTGGTACCTTAATCTCCTACCTGACAGATGCAACTGTCTTTCGGGCTGCAAAGGTCGACAGCAGGCTACACTTAAAGGTCGAGCACCCACCTCGACCCGGGCAGGCCTCCAACTCATGACCTACTGGTCAGAGAGATCTTATGCATCTGACACTTAGCCAGCTGCGCCACATTCCCGGTGGCAATTATAGCAGCCAGATTGAACAAACAATACATTTTCATACATCTTTCATTGTAAACAAATATAAAATAATACAAAAAACCCTCCTTACCTTTCAAGCGAAATCGCCCTCCCTCTTCCTCCCTCTCTCAGTCCTACAACCTATAAGGAAGCTTCTAAAATGTGAATTTGTGAGGCAGCCTGCAAAACAGTATTTCTCCTACTCAATTTGCACTGGTTTATTTTCCTCTGCCAGTGTTGTTTATTACTTCTTCATCAAGATCACAATGTCAAATAAATGGCTTTTCTGTGAGAAGCTAAGTATCTTCTGGTTATTAACCAGAATCTGAAAAAGATCCCTTTCTGCTCCTGGAATATCTCGGCCTGCATTGTTAGTTTCATGTTAGCTGAAGGAGTCTGAGATTTGAAACCCAAAGCATTAGCACTTTCAATCTTTGTACATAATACACTGTTGCATACTGTTAGCATCACTCTTCCCATCAGGCATGTAGCCGAAATTCTCAGGGTGGTCCGCGAAAAGGCCTTACTGGTACATTATTTAAATGGTTATGTTTATTCATATCATGATCTGATCACCATGCTCATTATATCCCACATTAATGGGGTTATTGGGATAACAATACAAAAGGTTTGTTTGGGTAGACCCTCTTCCACCCAGTCTCAGCGCCCCTCCCCCTCGAACCAAACTCAGCCCCCCTCCCCCCGAATCAAAATCCTGACTACGGCCCTGCTTCCCATGTAATCCACCAAAGTAACTATGGGAAATCTTCCAGTTTTGTATTCTGGGTTCAATACAAAAACGAATGGATAGATATTAAAATTACCAAAAAAAAGACAGTAAAGGCAAAATAGATCAATGAAAAGGCAAGGAAATAAACTTTTTTTTAAAAAAAATCTAAAATTACGCAGTTTAAAGAATTTTAGTTTAGAAATAAATTGCACAGTTAAATTATGCATTACTATTTATGTGGAGAACCCAAAAATGAATGTAATACTTGTATTAACATCATAAACCATGGTGGGCAACTACAGTAGGAATAGTTGTTGCTATTTTGAAAGGGACTGCGGAGGAAAACAGGGCTATTAATGGGAGAGTTTAGAGAGGTGGGGCAATGTGGGATGTTTAAATGTGTTTGGGAGGGAGTTCTCTGTGGTTCTCTTGAGAAAAGGCCAAGGGGGATAGCAACATATATGAAAGAAAACCTATTGCCTCCTGAAATAAAAGCATATCAAGAAGTGTGCTTTTAGTTGAATACAATCCATCCAGACAACAAAAGCCTGCCTTTACCAAAATACGCAAAGAATTAGAAAATATAAACTACGACAACTGATCATACTAGGAGACTTTAATGTAGTAGCAGAACAAAATATAGACAGAAAATCCACGAATAAAAACAAAACAAAGGAAGAGAACTCCCACAATGTTTTTTGGGAGTTGCCAAATAGTTTGGATCTTATAGAAATATGGCAATTTCATCTTGGATCCAAAAAGAACGTTATATTCCTATCAAACAGGCACAACTCTGTTTCGAGGATCGACATGATCTGGGCCACAAAAAGCCTTACTATATAACTATTGAACTCTGATATCCATCCAAGGACAGTTTCAGACCATGCCCCCATTTTGATAAAACTAAAATGGCAAGACAAACAATGGCCATGGAGGCTTAATGGCAATTTGCTCAAGAAGGGAGCGTCTTACCCCATACGTGCCCAGAAGATCACTGCGTTCAGAGGGGCTTAACATGCTCGAGGTCCCAGGACTGAAAACCTGCAGACTGTCCACTACACGGCAGAGGGCGTTCTCGGTGCCTGCCCCGGTTCTATGGAACTCGCTGCCGGCCGAGACGCGAGCTTTGCGGGACCTGATGGCCTTCCGAAGGTCATGTAAGACCTGGCTGTTCAGGCAGGCATTTGGCTCGACCAGTGTCTGAACCGCCAACTTTCTGCCTGATTGCATTGCCACTGTCTGCTGGGATTAGCTACTTTGATTAGCATGTTCATGTGATTTATGTGTTTTATCCGACTATGTCTGCCATGGTATTTTAGTGTGTTTTAAGATGTTTTTAGATGTTTTAGGATGTTTTTATCTCGATGTTTCTTGTATGCTTGGAAACCGCCCTGAGCCTCGGGGAGGGCGGTTTAGCAAATTGAAATAATAAATAAATAAATAAAGAAGAAGGAGGAAATCTTAAAGAAACATAAAGAAATCTTTTAAATTTTGCACAACTAATCACAACTCCGGGAATGTCACCGTATACAGTTTTGGATATGGCTAAGTTTGAAAAGAGAATTAAATTAATGCAACTCAATGTGATAGGGAAAAAAACAGGCCAAACTGTGCAAAAGTCAATTGGAAATCGAATAAAAGGAACTTGAACATAATAAACAACCAATAGATAAAAAGCTGGCTGGAGAACAAAAATTATTAAGAATTCAAGCATCAATGATTTTGGTGGAACAAATGGACAAAATAACAAAATTTAATGAGCAATGTTTTCCAACATGCAAATAAATCAGGCAGACATTTTTTTGTTTAAAAAAATCAAAATAAATGTATAATCTCATTGAAATGTATAATCTCCAGGCAAAGTGATGGAAACCATTATTAAAGAAAAAAATTACTAGGCACATAGAAGAACAGGCATTGCTGAAAGAAAATCAACATGGTTTCTGCAAAGGCAAATCATATCTTACTAACTTGTTAGAATTCTTTGAGGGTGTAAATAAACACATAGATAAAGGGGACCCAGTCGATATGGTTTACCTTGACTTTCAAAAGGCTTTTGACAAAGTCCCTCACCAAAGGCTCCTAAATAAGCTCTTCAGCCATGGAATCAGGGGACAGGTCTTGTCCTGGATGGGAACCTGGCTAAACTGTAGGAAACAAAGGGTGGTAATAAACGGACACTTCTCTGGATGGAAAGAGGTGAGAAGTGGCGTACCCCAAGGTTCAGTTTTGGGTCCGTTACTTTTTAATTTATTCATTAATGATCTGGATGTAGGAGTAAATTCTGAGGTAGCAAAGTTTGCAGACGACACTAAATTGTTCAGGGTAGTTAAAAATGAAACTGATTGTAAAGAGCTCCAGAAAGATCTCTCGAAATTGAGTGAATGGGCAACAAAGTGGCAAATGCATTTTAACCTAAACAAGTGTAAAGTCATGCACATCGGGGCAAAGAACCCCAACTACACCTACCAATTGATGGGGTCAAAGCTTTCCGAGACAAACCAGGAAAGGGATCTTGGGGTCTTGGTGGACAGCTCAATGAAGATGTCTACCCAGTGCGCAGCAGCAGTGAAAAAGCAAATTCTATGCTAGGCATGCTCAGAAAGGGAATTGAAAATAGGTCAGCAAATGTTGTATTACCTCTCTACAAATCGATGGTAAGGCCACATTTGGAGTACTGTGTACAATTCTGGTCGCCGCACCTTAAGAAGGATATAACGGAACTGGAAAAGGTACAGAAAAGGGCAACAAGAATGATCCAAGGGATGGAGCGGCTCCCTTATGAAATCAGGTTGCAACGCCTTGGTCTTTTCAGCCTTGAAAGACGGCGTTTAAGAGGTGACTTGATCAAAGTGTATAAAATCATGCATGGGATAGAAAAGGTGAATAAAGAAAAACTATTTTCTTTGTCACAAAACACTAGGACTAGAGGGCACTCCCTGAAGCTCCAAGGTAGCAAAATTAGGACTAATAAAGGGAAATATTTCTTCACCCAGAGGGTCATTGGGTTATGGAACTCACTTCCAGAGGAGGTTGTGACAGCTGTCAGCCTGAACAACTTCAAGGCAGGATTAGACAGATTCATGGATACCAAGTGTATCGGTAGTTACTGAAAAGGACATTCAAGTGCCACCTCGGAGTTGGTTGAGGTAGGCAGGATTTCCCTGGGTACTGGTTGTGGGGGGTCGGGAGCAGGTCAGGGTTTTGCCCTCCCTTCTGCTCGAGATCCCCGTGTACAACTGGTGGGCCACTGTGTGATACAGAATGCTGGACTAGATGGGCCGAGGTCCGATTCAGCATGGCTCTTCTTATGTTCTTATGTTCTTATGAAACACGAAGACAATGAAATTAAGGAAGACCAAAAATTAAAACAGATTCTTGAAGATTTTTAGTAGGATCTTTACAAAAATGAAGTGAGGCCAAGAGAATCATTAGTAGAACACCTAAAAAACCCCAAAGCGACCAACCAGCTCTGAAGTGGTTGAAGGATTGAACGGACTAATTACAATAAAGGAAACTGATGAGGCTATTCAGAATTTAATAACAGATAAATCTCCAGGCCCAGATGATTACTTGGCGACATACTACAAGATGATGAAAGAGGTGATAAAACTGATATTACAAAATATTATGAATTCTGTACTGGGAAAAAAAGCAAATATCAGAGTCATGGAAAGAGACCAGCATTATCTAAGTCCCCAAAAATATCAAGACAAAGAATTGATTCAAAATTACAGACTAGCTCAGTGTTAAATATAGATTATAAAATATTTACAGCGATATTGGCAAACAGATTGAAAACAACACTGAACAATTGGTTTAAATGTGATCAAGGTGGCTTCCTACCTGGAAGGCTAATGAAAGACAACACAAGGATAATCCTAAACATTATTGAACATATTTAAAATGCAAAATTTAAAAAGGGCGCACTTTTACTATTGGATCCTGAAAAGGCCTTTGATAGACTAAACTGGAATTTCATTATGGAACTACTAAAGAATTTAACATACAGCGAAAAATCTATCAACAGAGTACAAGCAAAATAAACAGAATGAAAAGCTAAAATCAAAATCAATGTTGTCATGACCAAAACCTTTATAATATAAAAGTGGATTTTTATGGAGCAGTGAGATTCAGAGGCCACAACAGTGGAAGTCAAGGACCATATGTTGCCGATAGGTCGTATTATCCAACTTCCATGAAAAATCAGGATTTATCACAATGGGAATGACCTGGGATGTTATCCCCCATTGGGCGGGAGGCATCATATTACCTTTAGTCCCGTAGCATTACAAAGCACATGGTTCCATTTGTCATTCTGTATCACTCTTGCCTTTTCTCCTGAAATTATCAATTTTCAGATGTATCACCTGGGTGAGTACAGCTCCCACATACTCTCATTTTTTTTTCAAAATAGAAAGCTTGGAACTGCTGTGCTTCCCATTTCCACTCCTGCTTCCTGGCTGCAAAGAAACCAAAAGTTTATGTTTCTGTGTTTGATTAACTATAGTTTTTCCAAAGGGCTACAGCAGACTTTGAAGAAGACGGCATATATATACGCTACCATACCGATGGTAGCTTCAACTTAAGCCTTCTGAGGGCTCGCACTAAGACTCTATCTAGTCCGTGAGCTGCTTTTTTCTGACAATGCTGCCCTTGTCACCCATTCAGAAGCAGCTCTGAAGAGCCTAACATCCTGCTTTGCAACAGCTGCAGAGCTGTTTGGGCTGGAAGTCAGCCTGAAGAAAATGGAACCCCTCTACCAGCCTGCACCACAGGAAGAACACCATCAACCCCATGTCAACATAGGCAAATCTGTGCTTAAGTCTGTTCAGCAGTTCACCTACCTGGGAAGCATCATCTCTTCAGACGCCAAGATTGATAAAGAGATAGATCACAGATTAGAAAAGGCACATCGTGCATTTGGAAGGCTTCACAAAAGAGTCTGGAGCAACAAGCACCTGAGGCAAAGCACAAAAATCAATGTGTACTGAGCTATCGTACTGTCTATTTCCCTATATGGGTCTGAAACATGGGTCACCTATCGGCAACACCTACGACTCCTTGAACACTTTCATCAGCGCTGTCTTTGCACAATCCTAAATGTACACTTGACTGACTATGTGACTAATGTTGCTGTCCTTGAGCAAGCAGGGATCACCAGCATTGAGGCCATGCTATTGAAAACACAGCTGTGCTGGGCAGGGCACGTCTCTAGGATGGAGGACCACCGCTTCCCAAAGATACTACTCACCACGGGTTAGCGCAAGAGAGGCACCCCAAAAAAGAGATACAAGGACTCCCTGAAACAACACCTCAGGCTCAGCCAGATAGATCACTAACAATGGTCCACCCTGGCCTCACATCGGGAGGCATGGAAACACACTATCCAGAATGCTGCGGCCTCTTTCGAGAAGACACGCCGAACGAGTCTCGAAGAGAAACGACAAGGCAGAAAGAACCGCAACTTAAGAACATAAGAACATAAGAAGAGCCATGCTGAATCGGACCTCAGCCCATCTAGTCCAGCATTCTGTATCACACAGTGGCCCACCAGTTGTACACGGGGATCTCGAGCAGAAGGGAGGGCAAAACCCTGACCTGCTCCCGACCCCCCACAACCAGTACCCAGGGAAATCCTGCCTACCTCAACCAACTCCGAGGTGGCACTTGAATGTCCTTTTCAGTAACTACCGATACACTTGGTATCCATGAATCTGTCTAATCCTGCCTTGAAGTTGTTCAGGCTGACAGCTGTCACAACCTCTTCTGGAAGTGAGTTCCATAACCCAATGACCCTCTGGGTGAAGAAATATTTCCCTTTATTAGTCCTAACTTTCCTACCTTGGAGCTTCAGGAGTGCCCTCTAGTCCTAGTGTTTTGTGACAAAGAAAATATTTTTTCTTTATTCACCTTTTCTATCCCATGCATGATTTTATACACTTCGATCAAGTCACCTCTTAAACGCCGTCTTTCAAGGCTGAAAAGATCAAGGCGATGCAACCTGATTTCATAAGGGAGCCGCTCCATCCCTTGGATCATTCTTGTTGCCCTTTTCTGTACCTTTTCCAGTTCCGTTATATCCTTCTTAAGGTGCGGAGACCAGAATTGTACACAGTACTCCAAATGTGGCCTTACCATCGATTTGTAGAGAGGTAATACAACATTTGCTGACCTATTTTCAATTCCCTTTCTGATCATGCCTAGCATAGAATTTGCTTTTTTCACTGCTGCTGCGCACTGGGTTGACATCTTCATTGAGCTGTCCACCAAGACCCCAAGATCCCTTTCCTGGTTTGTCTCAGAAAGCTTTGACCCCATCAATTTGTAGGTGTAGTTGAGGTTCTTTGCCCCAATGTGCATGACTTTACACTTGTTAGGTTAAAATGCATTTTCCACTTTGTTGCCCATTCACTCAATTTCGAGAGATCTTTCTGGAGCTCTTTACAATCAGTTTCATTTTTAACTACCCTGAACAATTTAGTGTCGTCTGCAAACTTTGCTACCTCAGAATTCACTCCTACGTCCAGATCATTAATGAATAAATTAAAAAGTAACGGACCCAAAACTGAACCTTGGGGTACGCCACTTCTCACCTCTTTCCACCCAGAGAAATGTCCGTTTATTACCACCCTTTGTTTCCTACAGTTTAGCCAGGTTCCAATCCAGGACAAGACCTGTCCTCTGATTCCATGGCTGAAGAGCTTATTTAGGAGCCTTTGGTGAGGGACTTTGTCAAAAGCCTTTTGAAAGTCAAGGTAAACAATATCAATTGGGTCCCCTTTATCTATGTGTTTATTTACACCCTCAAAGAATTCTAACAAGTTAGTAAGACTTGGAAACAACATCACCCAAGTAGACTTTCTGCTGTGCTTTCTGGACCGGACTTGCCTATCTCAGATCGGCCTTCTAAGTCATCAACGTGCTTGTAGAAAGCGTGGGATGAGTCCTTTCTGAATCTTCGTTCACAAAGAAAAGCCGAGGGAGAGAGACCATGATATCTAAACTGTGCTCAACTTGAACTATGCAACATTGAAACACACGAGCTTCAGGACCATAATCAAGATCCATTCTGGTTTGTTAGTTACAGCTGATGCAACAAGATGCAATTAATCAAACATGTAAGTGAACACTTCTTAGCTTGTTCTTATTTCTTAGGAGGAGATGGGAAGGAAAGGGCTTGAAGGAGGATAGGTTTGCTTCCAGCCAAATAAATTATGGTTTATTGAGATGTCTGAATGCAGTCACTGGAGAGGAGATATTCCCTCCTCACAGTTGCTAAACCGCAAATCATTCTACAACTACCTGCCCAATCGCAGGTGTTTTGCAGAACCTCTCTGGTTCATAGATCCTTTAAGGATTCTAAGAGCATAATAGTAGAGATGATTCCAGGGGCGGTCTAAGGTAATTTTACATGGTAAGGGAACATTATTTTGGCGCCCCGACATTATTTTGGCACCCCCATGTAAAACAAATATACAATTATAATATCACAATACCATTAGTAGTATTTTATTGTATCCATGTACAGTATATACAATATATTGTACCATACTCATACTATATTATATCAGAATTATATTATACTACATTATAATATAATTATATTATAATATATTGACATTATAATATAATATAACATTCTATTATATTATTATTATTATAAAATAATAAATACAATTATCCTCTACTAAATATTTTCATTACTCCTATAAAACTCAAATAACCCAAAATAAAGTAAAATAAAATATTATATATTACTATTTGCCTGCGCAGTTGCACCTGTCTCTCCTTGATGGTCCCGGCCGGTGCGGGCGGGCACAGGGAGGTGGGCAGGTGTGGTAGGGTTCACACGTGATTGGGCCTGGTGAGGGAGTTTGCCTCAGCGCGTGGCGGCTACTTCCGGTGGTGGCTGTCAGGGGGCAATACGTCGCCAATACCTCTTTGGCTGCACTTCGCTCTCCCTTTGTCTTTGCCCCCTGCCTGCCCAATTGGGTCACCGTATTCGGTGGCAGGGCGGAGACAAAGTGAGAGGGGAAGCACTCCCTGCCTGCCCGATAGGGAGTGCTTTGCTTACAGGCTTCTGCGCACAGGAGCTACTGGGCATGCATGGAGATTTTCACGCATGCACAGTTGCTCCTGCGCTCAACTTCAGCTCCGGAGCAACTGCGCTTGCGTGAAAACCTCCGCACATGCCCAGAAGCGGCGTCGGAGTGCACAAGGCCGGGGCCCAAAAGCAGGCAGCCGTGGCACTGCCTGAGGTAGATCGGCAGGGCCAGGATGCTGTCTGGCGCCGGCACCCAACAGGCGGGGGAATTCGCCCCTTCCCAGATGGTGCCCCATGCGGCCGCTTCCTTGGCCTACCTGTAGGATCGCCCCTGGATGATTCCTGTATTTCAATCCACCATCTGACCCCTTCAAATGTTGAAATTTTTCTTAATCTCACTAACTCTTTGGCTATTTTTACTGCTGCATGCCCTTTAAAAGTTTAGTTTCCGTGGGAAGTAGGTGATGGCATGAGATGTTTTCTTGACATGATGAAGTCTGGTATGCCACTAGACTACTACTGGAATTGATTGTATGAATCCGGTGGCTTTAAAATAATGATGCTGACCATGGGGTTTGATCAAAGAAAAGTCAAGCGCTAAAGACTATCTTTTTGAAGCTTGGGTTTTGCGAATATGTCCTCTTTTATGTAAATCACCACCCTGGCTTCTTTGCTTTTCTGGTTATTCAAAGGTGAATCCTGGCTTTTAGATTCCCTTGCAAGGCAGAACAAAACACTGAAAAGAGGCATTTAATTACAAGCGGAGCAGTTATACATCCTTATGAAATATAGCACACTTTGTTTACATTATAAAAAAAAATAGTAATGTATTAGGGCCTTGTGCTTAACATGTATACAGCTTTGCATTTTCAAAGCACTGGAGAAACATAAACTAATTAATCCCCAGAATATTCCTGCAAGGCAAGTTGGCAAGTTTTATTAGTCTGTTTTAAGAATTAGAATTCAGAAAAAGCAAGGGACAAATCCATCCTTCATAAAAAGCCCCCCGAAAGAACAGCATGGTCTCAAAAGAAATTAAATGCCTTGCTAAAGACCACATAGGAAATCTGGTCTGACACAGATTATATTGGCATACACCAGTGTTTCCCAACCGGTGTGCCGTGAGCGATCATCAGGTGTGCCGTGGGAAATTGGCACTATTTCCCCTCCTACAAGTAAAGCTGACACAAAGGCTAAGAACTGTATCAAAAATTATATAATCTATTATATAAATGGGTTCACGTCATGTGATGTATACCTCAAACAAAGAAACCATACAACGCAGAAACACAATACTTGCCAACAGAAATAGGCCTCAAGCAAGGTACGTTTTTAGCAAAGAAACTCCCCTCCCAAAACCTAAAAGGCCCCCAAAACAACGAGTAAAAATAAAACTACATTTACCAGCATCCTCCGGGGCAGCCAAAGACTCACCCAGCCTCTACATTCTGAACAACATGATTGGCTGCCAATAAGGGCGGATTTGCATAACTGCTGCACTGGCCAGCCAACATGAAAATTCCGATCCATAATAAACTGCCAAAACAGAATAAGGAAAAGGCCTGCGCCAATCCCCAATACAAACACCCAAATCACTTCCAACTGAAAATTTACACCCCAAAAAAACACAGACCACGCCCAAAATTGACAGTAAGGCTTCATTAACTTGATTTCCCTAACTAGCCCTCACTTACTGGGAAGCTGTTTACGCTCTGAATTGACAGTAAGACTTCATTAACTTGATTCTCCCGACTAGGCCTCAGCTCATTGGACATTGTGTATGGCCTGAATTGACAGTAAGGCTTCATTAACTTGCTGTTCCTAACTAGGCCTCAGCTCATGGGACATTGTGTATGGCCTGAATTTACAGTAACCTACCTTGGCACACAGAGCCCTGACCATGCATGATGGGACTTGAAGTACCACCATGGAAAATGGGATTTGTAGTACTTCACAACCCATCATTCCCCACAGACCACTGTGGCCCAGAACCAAGACCAATAAAGACCCAACTTGGCACACCATGCCCCCCATGACCCACACTCCATCCAACTGCAGTTTAGAGGAGGGCACACCGTGGATGATTGGACTTTCTCGCATCTCCTAAAAAGGGCACAGCAACGTGTGCCGGGTACAGCTAGTTGTCATATAAATGGTAAAGGCATACATACGTGCACCTAGGGATGTGACACATAACAGGTAAGTATACCAGGAATCAAGGACGCAAGAATCCTCCCGGAAAATGCCTAATAGCATTGGGTGTATTGATGTAGGACAGGGGTGCTCAGAATGGTGATCGGGATCACCAGGGTGATCTTTGGGCCTCATCCTGGTGATCTTCAGGCCTCTGACCAGGTTTTTTGCAGTTTGTCCTCTTCACGCGCCCCTGCACGCTGCAAAGAAGTTCTCCGTCGTTGCTCCTCCCTGCTCGCGCGCCTCCTCCAAAAGCTGCAGAGTCCAAGAGGCAGAATGGGCCCCCTCTTTTGGATTCCTCCTCCTCCCTCTGTCCTTCTCCAGCCACTCAGAGTCATAGGAGACCAAAGGGGGCGGGCCTGGATGACGCAATGCATGGCTGGCCCTGCGCGCATGCGCAGAAGCGCCCATTCTGCCTCTCGGACTTCTCGTGAGCTCTTGGAGGCAGCACGCATGCTGGCAGCGTAGAAATAGGAGCAATGACAGAGGAGGAGGAGGAGAAGGACGCTTTGGGGTCATTTCCTTACCGCATCTCAAAGGTCGGTCTTTTTACTTTGGGGTGGGTGCTTGATTGTTCTGTGGCATGTCTCTGTGTTTATTTTTAATGTTTAAAAATGGCCTTTTAGCTCCAAAGCCTCTCTGCTTGCTTTGTTCCTTGAGAAATATATGTTGGGGAATATGGAAATGTGGGAGAAATGGGGTGGTTGGATGCATTTTGCATGCCCCTTTGTTTACCTTGCTGAGTATTAAATGGCCTTGCAGTTCAACAGCCTCTCTTCTTACTTTCTGCCTGGTAATATGTGTGGGAATCTGGCAGTGTGGGAAATGGGGTGGTTGGATGTATTTTTGCATGCCCCTTTGTTTACCTTGCTGAGTATTAAATGGCCGTGCAGTTCAACAGCCTCTCTTCTTACTTTCTGGCTGATAATATGTGTGGTAATATGGCAGTGTGGGAGAAATGGGGTGGTTGGATGTATTTTTATGCTCTGTTTTATATTGCTGTTATTAAATTGAAATGTTGATGTTTTATAACTTCATTTTATGTAAACTGCCCCGAGCCTGCTGGAAGGAGCGGTACGTAAAAATGAATAATAAATATAAATAAATAAATAAATAAAGAAATAAATAGGAACATAGTTATACGCGTCACAGTTCTGGGTAGGTGATCTTCGGGACTTGGTTTTTTAATCAGTAGCTCCCATGCTGAAAAAGTGTGAGCACCCCTGATGTAGGAGAAGTCCGTATCATATACAAAGTTCCAATGAACGATGGTTGAATTCCAAAATAAAGTCCATATTGGGAAATTACAAGTCCTTGGTCCCGCTAAAGTCACTTCCAAAAGGTGGAACAATTGTAAATCCAACAATGGGGTGAGGAACAGTTCTCAAAGGGTCGGGGTAATGGTGTACTTCGAAGGGAAAAATTCCAGGACGCGGGAGACTGTAAATCGGAGTGTTGCTTAATCCGATCCTGTTTGAGGAGACTCCGATTTACAGTCTCCCGCGTCCTGGAATTTTTCCCTTCGAAGTACACCATTACCCCAACCCTTTGAGACCTGTACTCAGATGCCTTAATGTCTTCTATTCAAGAGGTTCTAGAGTAGGAGTCGGGAATCTTTTTGACTCAGAGAGCCATGGAAGCAAAATATTTGGATATTTATTTCAGTGAGAGCCATATAATATATATAATATATTTTAAGACGCTCCCATTCTCTGTGGGAAGGCAGAGTTTGGATGGCCTAAGTTTGCTTATCCCTGAGCTAGAGCCACTAACCGTAAACTTTGAGTGCCCGCTCCTGTACCATGGATACCAAGTGTATCGGTAGTTACTGAAAAGGACATTAAGTGCCACCTCGGAGTTGGTTGAGGTAGGCAGGATTTCCCTGGGTACTGGTTGTGGGGGGTCGGGAGCAGGTCAGGGTTTTGCCCTCCCTTCTGCTCGAGATCCCCGTGTACAACTGGGGGCCACTGTGTGATACAGAATGCTGGACTAGATGGGCTGAGGTCCGATTCAGCATGGCTCTTCTTATGTTCTTATGTTCTTATGTTCTTATGGCTCAGGCCCGGCTCCGCGGTGGCTTCTCCTTGTCCTCCTTCCCCTTCACCTTCTCTTTCTCCTCATGGCCTCTGCCTGCCAACGCCCTCCACAGCAGCCCCAAAGACAGCATCCCGTTTCCAAGGAGCCTGTGGTGATTCAGCCTGGTGCTCATGTACATGCTAGGGATGATGGGAATGTTCCTGAAAATGCTGATGATGGGATACTTAGTGAGAATTCTGAGATGCAAAGTGACCTTTCAGATGAGGCTTGCTTTCCTGGGAACAGTTCTCTTCCCAGAGCTCCATTAGATGAGAATTCTTGTGTTCAGGACTCTGAAGGTCTTGATGTTGATAACAGGACACCTGGAAATTTTACTGAGCTTACATTTTTCTGCCAAGATAGCATTTGGCAATCTAGGCAGGATGCCAGCCTGCATCGTAGCAGTCGGTTTGCAAACAGAAACTGATTTGTCTTTATATTAGATGGCTAGAGAAATTGTCTTCAGTTTTCAGGTTTCATTTAGAATACCATGCCAGATCTTGTCTTGTCTCCAAGCTCTTGATTTTGCCTAGGCCTTTGTGCACGTTTTGCTCCTATAGCTGCCTTGTATTACTCATGGGATTTTCATCAAGCATTTTACCTTTGCCTTTGGATTTTGGGATTATGTCTTTGCCTTTGGATTTTGGGACTATTTGAATTGTGTGTTTTACCTTGGATATATTCTACTATCGATCTTCTTTTAACCCTTTTCTTGAACAGTATATTTATTTCAATAAAAGCCTATTATTCAGAGAGTGTCTGTTGTGTGGGGGATGCTCCTTGTCTGAAGTGCAACAGAGCCCTGCGACTATTCTTTCAAGGAAGGAAAACAAAGCGGGATGGTGGACCCGCTGATGGTGCTGCTGCTTCCTTTCTGGGATTTTCTGGCCAAGAAGAAGAGCTGGGCCAAGTTGAGCCGAGGAGCCCGAAAAGTGCTGGCAACCGCAGCAGGGATGAGGCTGCTTGTGTCTGGAGTGGAGGCCAAGGGGCTGCTGCTGGGAAGTGTAGCACACCAGTTCTCGTTGTGCCTGGAGGGCAGGGGCAGCACCGGGGTCCCACTAGCATTGGAGCCAGTTGATTCGGAAGAGGATTTGGAAGGGCTAGAAGAAGGGCTAGCTGGGCCTTCTTCTCCCACAGAAACCCTGGCTTGGGATGGCGGCTGGCCAGATCCTTACGAACAGCAGGAAGGCCAGTCGGAATTCGAAAGCAGTGATAGTGAAGATTATGAACGGCCGGGGGGGGGGGGCGAAGGTCGCAGGAGAGGATGTGGGAAACAACCGAGGGAGAGGCCCGGGAAGCAGCTGGGGAGTTTGACTCTCACGAAGATAGGGAACCAGGTGTTGGGAGGCAAGGTCGAACCTTTGATAGGAGACGGAGCATTGAGACCAGCAGGAGGGGTTGGTTCCACAGCCTAGACAGACCGAGGGCTCGGAGCACAGATTGGAGGAGGAGAAGCCTAGAGCGTCGGGGCCTCGCCAAGGGATTAAGTATAGGATCCGTGGGAAAGGATCCTCAGTACTTCGGCCACGTCTCACCTAAGCAGATGTGTAGCGAAGCCAAGACCACGTAGCTAAGTTTTGGGCTAGTGGCCTGCCAAGAAGAGTTTACCTTGCAACCTTGCTTTGTTCTTGATCCGCTAGCTGAGCGGAGCTTTGCCAAGCCTTTGGATTTACTGCCAAGTTTGCCTTTTGGACTATACCTATATTTTTGGATTACTTTGATACTTTTATGGACAATTACCTTTTCAACTGTTTTTATACTTCAATAAAGTAGTTAGCTGTGTGTGTGATTAAGGGGCCGGCCTAGGTCTTGCATCGTGACAGGAAGAGCCAGGCGCAATCATCAAAAGAGCCACACCTGGCTCCCGAGCCGTAGGTACCTGACCCCTGGTCTAGACAAAAAGAATAAAAATACAAGAGGGGAACATCTTGCTCGCAAAATATCACAATATTTGAATTGTCTGTTATAAAATAATTAATAAAGCCTTGCTTTAACACTCTAATTTTCATGCTGTGGACACCTCCCCACATTATGTTGCAGCTGCCCAAATGAATTTGCAATAAAGAAGGAAAACACTTCCTGCTAATGGCCTTGGACAAATGGAACAAACGGACAAATGATTAATAAAGCAAAATGAAGAATCGAGGCTTGCAAAAACAAGCTCCCCTGTGAGAAACTCTGTATGTTATCAGAACCGTCTGTATGAGGTGAAGGGAAAGGAACACAGGGAATGAATAAGCCCACATGGAACAAGAAATGTAGCATTTATAATAATTATCCAGTGTTTAATCCCTGCTTCCAACCAAGCATTCACTTCATTTAATTAGTTCTCGATTAGAAACAGATTATCTCATAAATTGTACAAATAGGGAAGAGGTTATCTCCACACACAGCGTTCTTTTTGGACAAAGAGGCAAGATCTGAGAGTGGTGTGAACACCATGACACTATTCTTCCTTCTGCAGCAATTTGCAGCCAGTTTTCCAAGTCTTCAAATTCAAATGTTTCCTATCTCTCAGTGTTTATAATTTGGCAAATGCAATGAATCCATCATTTCCCTGAATTAGAAGGCACTACTAATTCTAGCACCCCATGAAGTTCATTTTTTAAGTGGAGCTATAATGTAGAGAGGGGGAATTTTTTATAATATTTTATTTCTTGTGTGTGTGTGTGTATCACACATAGTGAGATTCTGGGAGCAAGATCCACCTGGATAAGAAAAAGCTTCCAAATCAGAGCCCAGAAAAAAATACTTTTAGAGTACAGATGCAAGAATTCACTGGATCTGATCCATTCTCTCTGGCAATCGATTGCTCGGGTCTGCGGTTTTCGGCAAAGCTTTCGCACACTTTTCCTTTTTCCTAGGAGCTGGCAGAAGGCAGGGACAGGACTCTGATATCTGTAAGTGACCCTGAAAAGTAATTTTGGAGGAGATAAATATTCCTGTTAGAAGAATCTCTGAGCTGGCGAGAGGAGAAGGGG
This sequence comes from Anolis apletophallus, assembly GCA_030556195.1. Taxonomy (NCBI): domain Eukaryota; kingdom Metazoa; phylum Chordata; class Lepidosauria; order Squamata; family Anolidae; genus Anolis; species Anolis apletophallus. The sequence continues at coordinate 9,226 of JARBWK010000317.1, read as the reverse complement.
AAAATACGGTCTATTACAAAAATCCCAGGTTCGGTAAAGAAATTATACTTCCTGGTTAGGGTCTGAGGGTCGGTAAATGAAGGAAATAATTTTAAATAAGAAAAAAACCCGAATTTCAAATAAATTTAAATAGGAGATAACCAGGCCTAATAAGCACCATCACTTTGAAAGTAACCCGGTGTTCAATTGGCAACCAATGCAGCCGCTGCAAGACTGCAAGACTGGTGTTATATGACATCTCGGCGGGACCCCCGAGAGAAGCCGGGCGGCCGCATTCTGTACCAACTTGAGCTTTTATGAGAGTTTATGAGACCCTCTATGTCTTCTGGTGTTATTGTAGGTGCGAAAATTGGTTAGGACATTAGATTACAACTCTGGAGTCCAGGGTTCAGTTTTCCACTCAGTCATGAAAACTCACAATGTGACCTTGAGTGAGTCGCCCACTCTCAACCCTGAAAACCTCTGTGATAATTTCACCTTAGGGTCACCATAAATCCCAAATGATTTGAAGGCACAAAACAACAACGAGCTAAATGGGGAACTTGTGGCCTTTCAGGTAATCTGGAACTTCAATTTCCTTTCATTCCAACCAGTATGCCTGATGGCCAGAAATGATGGGGGTAGGGTTCCCATATGTCCCTTATTCTAAGGGACGTCCCTTATTTTGGCCCTAAAATTTGTGTCCCTTATTTTCAGGCCCTGTCCCTTATTTTTGACTAGCAGGACAGGACTGGGCGGGGTTGACCAGAGGAAGGTGCACGCTGTGGTTTCCACGGCAATGCCTGCCCGGGGATTCCAACTCGCAGGGCAGCCTGCGTCCCCGTTGGAAGGAAGAGACGATACAGGACTTTTCAAAGTACAGTAGACTAATTAACCATTACCCAAGGGGAATGTTGGATCATGTCGGATAAAGATAGTTTCTGGTTGCTTGAGAGTTACTCTTAAAATAGGCCTAGCTGTGCATCCCAATACTATACAATGCTGTGTATCCCATACTATACTATACCATTAACTATTGACATAATAATCATGAAGACGTACTGTCTTATAAAATTTATTTTATTTTAATGTTAAGACAGTGCACTTTTAAAGTCAGTAAAGTCAAGTACTAAATACAGATGGAGAAAATTAGGTAGTTCTAATAATGTTTTTTTCTGCATGACAAAACATGCAGAAACATACCATGTACGGTTAACAGGGTGTAAGTCAGTTTCTTTTGTGAGTTTCAATCATTATCTTATTCTGCTAATAAAACTATTTCTACCTAATGTTTGAGTTTCAAGTTTTTAATGAAGTGTCCCTTATTTTTGTGAAAAATCCCATAAATGTCCCTTATTTCTTATATCAAAAAATGGCAACCCTAGATGGGAGCTGTAGTCCAGAAACATCTTGGGGACTCTAGGTTTCTCATGCTGTCAGCCAATCACAGCAGCAACCTGTTGCAGCTTGTCAGTCTGTGCGGAAGCTCAGTAGTCTTTCCAGTTTTAGACCTCTGCTAAATCACACAGAGCCAGAGTAAATGAAAAATAAAACTTTACTCTTAAAGTAGGCAGCATTAACAAAAAAACCAGCATTCAAATTAAACATAGTCCATTGCAGATATCTTACTCAAAGTCCAATGCATTATCACCATGCATCATCTGCATCCTGGATGGTGCAAGAAGTCCTTTGTTAAATGGTCCAGGACAAGTCCTGTGGTAGATCCATGGCAGTCTTCATGATCTCCTTCTTCACACACAGTATCAAGGAAAAACCCTCCTCATGATATACTCAATGCTCAAGCTTAATTGCTTCATTGTCCAGGTGTTTCTCCTCAACACACACATTCAAACAAGAAGATCCTGCAATTACTTATCTAAACTCCATATACTGTAACACTCCTCCTTTTGTGTAGAGGAAAACACATAATACATAACATCTAATACATTCACAATTACATGGCACATTCAACAAATCCCCAGATCATTCAAAACATTCTGATGTTTCTGTACACTCAGTGGCTTGGTCAATACATCAGCCAAATTCAGATCTGTATTACAATATACCAAATCAATTTCACCATTTTTACCGCATCTCTTACACAGCTGTACTTGATATCCACATGCTTGCTCCTTTGTTTCACTCTGGCCTGTGTTGCCATTGCAATGCATGATTGATTATCCTCATATATCACCGTAGGATTTTCAACAGGTATCTGTAAGTCCTTTAATAGTTGTTTAATTACACAGACTTCTGTATATGCTAAACTGACTGCACCAAACTCAGCCTCACTGGAACTTAAAGCTACATAACCCTGCTTCTTTGACTTCCAGTCAATTAGTGCATTAGAAAATTTAACTACAATCCCTGTTGTTGATTTTCTATCTGTGCAATTGCCAAAATCACTGTCTGCATATACCTGCAAAGATAGTGAGTCATCTGGACTTAATTTCAAACAAAAATCTTGTGTTTGCTTCAAATATCTCAAAACTCTTTAGTCCATTCCATGCAGCAATGGATGGGTTGGCTGCATACCTGCTTAGAAAATTCACAGCAAATGCAATGTCTGCTCTAGTGTAATTACATATGTGCAATAACTGACCAATGATGCTTTTGTATAATGCCTGTTCTTCAAATTTATCAGCATTTTCCACTTCATTTTGAAAACCTAATATCATGGGTGATTGGACCCCTTTACATTCTTCCATCTTTAGCCTTTCCAAAATCTGCATTATCTTTCCTTTTTGGCTTAACACAAAACCTTGTTCAGTCCTCATAATCTGTACACCAAGAAAAATATTGTATTGGACCAAGGTTTCTTAACACAAAATGTTTGCTTAATTCTTCTGCAAACTTGTCAACTTCTGCTTGACTCTCAGCCAAAAATGATAAATCATCAACATATACAAACAATACTTGATAATCATGCTGTACATTTCTTACATACACACATGGATCTGTTCGGCTTCTTTCAAAACCCATTTTGGTTAATGCATCATTTAAACATTCGTTCCAGGCAAGCCCGGACTGCCGGAGCCCGTATAGTGCGCGATTTAATTTAAAATATACGTTGGTGTCTCTATATTTCGAACCCGGTGGTGGTACAATGTATATATTTTCTTTCAGATTGGCATTCAGATATGCTGTACTTATGTCAAAATGATACACCTTTAAATTTAAACTTGCTGCTAGAGTTAACAGTAATCTTACAGAATTAGGACTAACTGTGGGTGAATACACTTCTGTGTAATCTATGTCCTTAATCTGAGTAAACCCTCTAGCAACCAGACGCGCTTTGTACCGTACTTGACCATCAGCATCAATCTTTTGTTTAAAAATCCATTTTGTGTCAACCGGATTACTTCCACCTGGTAAATTTGCATGCTCATACACATTTAATCTTTCCATGCTTTTCAGCTCTTCATCTATAGCTTCTAACCATTTTTCTTTCTCCCCATGTGGCAAACTTTCTATTTCTTCATAACTCTGAGGCTCATGATTAACCAAACACACTCTAACATGTTGTACTGTGAACCAGTCAGGTTTCTTTCTGGTTCTCTCACTCCTCCTGAGTGTAATGTTCTTACTGGCTCCTTCCTCAGGATCTTCATTCACCTCATCATCCTCATCTGAGGATCTAGGCCTCTTAAATTTTTAATTATAGGTTTACTTATGAGTTGAGGTGAAGCAGCACTTTCCTGCTCTGTGGTTGATCCACCTTGCTCACGAGTTTCCTCTTTTGAAATAGGAAAGAAAACTTCCTGATTAGCATGAATCTTGTCCCAGTTCTGGCTACATGCAAAATTCGCAGATCTAGATATAACAATGTTTCCTTCTTTATCTAAAAATCTCCAGGCTTTTGCTCCCTGTGCATATCCAACCATTGTTAATCTCCTGGCTTTATCTTGTCCTTTCCTTCTCAATTGTTTTGGAATGAATACCCATGCCTGTGCTCCGAAAATTCGTAAATGTCCTAATGGGGGTTTCTTGCCATATAACATAAAATAAGGCGTGTTCTGGATAGGCTCACACCAGAGTCTATTAATCAAATAACATGCAGTCAATACTGCTTCTCCCCAAGGTTTTTAGGTAATCCAGAATCTTCTAACAAAGAATCTTTGACTGTTTGGACTTTCCTTACAAATCTTTCAATCTTCCCATTTTCTGCACTTTGATAAGCACATGTGAGTCTGTGCTTTATCCCCTTGTTTCAGAAAACGTTCCAATCTGTGTGAGGTAAATTCTCCTCCTCTATCTGTTTGAAGAGCTTTCAATCCAACTCCAAATTGCCTCTTCACATATGCCACCCATTTTTGAAAATATCAAAAACTTCATTCTTCTGTTTCAACAAAAAACACCAAGAAAAACAAGAATAGTCATCTAATAAACACAGAATATAACAGGCCCCACCTTTACTTGGTTGAAAAGGTCCAATTAAATCAGCATGTACCAATTGAAAAATCCTCTGAGTTCCTTAAATTTTTCTTACTTATTGAGCTGACTGTGCTTTAGTTTTCTTGCATACATTGCAATCAAGAAACTTCTTGCAATCCTTTAACTTAATACCTTCACTAAACCCTGGCATTTTATACAACACTTTGAAACTAGGGTGACCTAATGCTCTGTGTAAATCATGAATACATTCCTTGTGTAATGGGGTATTCTTACTGATCATATTTACATCACCTGTATTACCTCTTGAGGTTAACACATACAAATCCCCCTGTAATACTCCAGTTCCACATAACTCATTCCCTTTCAAAATCCTGACTTTTCCTCCAGAAAAATTAACTTCATAACCTTCTTTATCAAGTTTTCCAACAGATAATAAGTTGTAGTCAAGCTCTGGAACTAAAAATACATTCCTTAATGTTCTATCCAAATGCTTAACATAAACTTCCCTTGACTGTGTACTTTGTACTGTTTTCCATCTGCAAGGGTAACATTTGAACATTCAGGTTTCACAGTATTACAAATTAAATTTTCATTGTTCACTATATGCTGTGAACATCCAGAGTCCACATAAAATATGTCCTCATCTGCTGGACTCTTTTGGGACTTCACTATTCTTACATGCGAAGAACTGCTCCTCTGGTTCATCTTCTTCCTTCCTTGCTTCTTTTGCTGCTTTGGGCAATTTCTCTTTAAATGATTTGGAGATCCACAACTGAAGCACTTTCTCACCACACATACTCTCTCTTTCTCCTCCTCGAGTGCAACTCCGGCTGACTGCTTTCCTTGAGAATGCCCTGCTGTATTTGCAGACTCCAGGCAACAATCCTTCCATCTCTCCCAGTCAGCTAGAAGTCTAGCACAAATATATTGGAGGTTCAATTGTGCTTGTGGAAGTGACTCTAGAGAATTCACTATCCCATCAAACAAATCATCCATGGATGAAAGCACAATAAAACATTTGTTGGCCTCTGTGAGATGAAAGTCTCTCTCCTCCAATTGCAAAACAAATTCTGCAAACCTGCAAATGGTCTCTCAGACTCTCATTCTTCTCCAGTCTCTTCCTGTAGAGTCGTCTCGCCAGCACAGCCACTGTTGCTGCCGAACTGGAAGCATATACTTCTCTGAGTCTTACCCAGATGGCATTGGGAGTTGGCAAGCTGCATATATGAACCAGTTGTTCATCGTCGACCCCGAGTATCAGAGTAGACCTTGCTCGTTCCTGAGCCCTCAGCTGCTCTGCTGAAGCTGGTTGCTGCACTGGATTCTCTGTACATTCCCATAAGGATTCTCTCCTCAAATAACTTTCCATTCTGACTTTCCAAATGGAATAGTTATTGCCATTTAATCTGGCCATAGGGAAAGACATATTCACTCCAGAATCCATCTTCTTGTTTTGCCACCAAACACACAATGCAAAACAAAATTGTCTTTCAAAAACTGGAACAAAAAATATATATAGTCCAACTATGCAACTGGACAGACTGTACAGTCTGGCCCCATAACCTGTTGCAGCTTGTCAGTCTGTGCGGAAGCTCAGTAGTCTTTCCAGTTTTAGACCTCTGCTAAATCACACAGAGCCAGAGTAAATGAAAAATAAAACTTTACTCTTAAAGTAGGCAGCATTAACAAAAAAACCAGCATTCAAATTAAACATAGTCCATTGCAGATATCTTACTCAAAGTCCAATGCATTATCACCATGCATCATCTGCATCCTGGATGGTGCAAGAAGTCCTTTGTTAAATGGTCCAGGACAAGTCCTGTGGTAGATCCATGGCAGTCTTCATGATCTCCTTCTTCACACACAGTATCAAGGAAAACCCCTCCTCATGATATACTCAATGCTCAAGCTTAATTGCTTCATTGTCCAGGTGTTTCTCCTCAACACACACATTCAAACAAGAAGATCCTGCAATTACTTATCTAAACTCCATATACTGTAACACAACCAGAAAGCCTTGTCTTTTTATTCTATTTATATCTGCTTTTAAGGCTGGCAAAACATAGTTGTTCTCTGATGCAGCTTGTTTGCTTCTGTCCAAAACACTAAGGAGCTCAATATTAATAGCTGTCACAACAAAGAGATGGATGGAATTTCCCCTATCATCCAGGTAGAGTTTATTTTACCAGGCAACCCAGGCATGCAAGGAGGTCATAGTACAACAGAAGATGGCAGCTAGATGCATTGTCTCTGCATGCAGAGCTACTGAAATGCAACAACTCAGGAAAGGAAGGTTCAGTAAAAATGGAGACCTCAGCCCTCTTTGAATTTAAATAGGGGATTTCCATTAGTGGGACAAAGCAGGAGAAAAGAAAGAAATGGGATCACAGAAAGGAGATCTGAGACATTTCATGAAAAGACAGCACACTGACAGCATGTATGACTTCGCCCAGGTGGTGACTTATATACCACCTCAAACAACTCAACCAGTTGTAAATCTCAGTAAATGCACAAACCCAAGAGGCTCTTTTCTTTCCTTTCTTTTAAATGCCTGTTATTCGAAGTTAAAGGGCTGACACATGTAAGAAGTAACCTAAGGCGGTTGTGTTGGGAACAGAGCACCAGCCAGGTGATCCGAAGCATCTTTCTCGCTTTTGTCCTCCACTTGTTTGATATGTAGACTGCTATTCTCTGGCTTTACTTCTTTTCCATTTTGACTGGTGTTTCCCAGGGGCAGCAGACAAAGTCTGAAATCTTATTAGTTTATCCTAACAACAGTAGATCCATTAGTCATCTCGTAGGTAAGTATATTTATTTATTTATGTTTGGGAAGTACTCAGACTAAGAACTGGAAATGTGCTTATTAGATCTGGGCAATCATGGTTCTAATGGTTCTAAAGTACTTACAAAAATAAAGTTCTTTTGGTGAAAACTAGGTGGCGCTGGTGCTTTGCTTTTACAGTGTTGCTAAAGTTCTGGTGGTAAACATTTCAGAACTCTAACAAAACTTTCAAAATTTCGTTATAAATGCTAGTTCCTAATTGGTTCTGTCTTAAAAATCGCCAATAATGAAATAATAATGAAGTTTTGAAAGTTTTGTTAGAGTTCTGTTTTGTTAGCAACACTGTAGAAGCAAAGCACCAGTGCCACCTAGTTTTCACCAAAAGAACTTTAGTTTTGTAAGTACTTTAGAACCATTAGAACCATGATTGCTCAGACCTAGAGCTTATGTATATGTGCTGTCAAGACATGAGCTGGCCAAACCCAGCACCCAGCCAAGCCTGGCTGAGCCGCAAACTGGGAGAACGGCTCCCCGCAGGGCCCCGCCCCTCCCTCCTCCTCCTCGTTCCCGGTGCGCGCAAAACTGCTCTTGGCCTTCCTCCGGTTCCCTGCCCGCCGCCGCCTTCCTTCCTTCCTGCCTGCCTGCTTCGCTGGCCCCGAGATGCCCGCCCGGGCCACCCCGTTGACCCCCGAGGAACTGTGCAGGCAGTGAGTGAGGCTCCTGCTCCCCACGACCACAATTCAAGCCTGGCGGGGAGGGAGGGAGGGAGCAACCTAAGTGAGAGGGAGACTGCTGGTCTTTCAAGGCCCCCCTCTAGAAACTGTAACTCGCAACTGTCACGGTCTCCCCCAACTCCATCTGTGTTCACATTTGGGCATATTAAGTATTCATGCCAAGTTTGGTCCTGATTCAACATTGTTTGAGTCCAGAGTGCTCTCTGGATGTAGGTGAACTACAACTCCAAAACTCAAGGTCAATTCCCAAGCAAACCCCTTACAGTACTTTCTGTTGGTAATGAGAGTTCAATATGCCAAGTTTGGTTCAATTCCATTGTTGCAAGAGTTCAGGATGCTCTTTGATTGTGTGTTAACTATAAATTGAGCAAGACCTTCGTGTGTGTCTTTCTGCCATTCCTGCCAGGATATCTATGTTGTGTTCATTGAAACAGGCCCAGGTTTCATACTGAGTGTATAAATACATTTAAAAACATATTAACTATATGTATTACTGTGTTAGAGTGTCATTTTGTGTCAATTTGGTAGGTCGTGTGCCCCAGGATTTTGTAAATGTAACAAGTGTGCCACGGCTCAAAAAAGGTTGGGAAACACTGTATTATACTACATATCCCAGGAATATGCCTTGGCATGAAGACTGTACAATGGCAAAAAGGCCCAGGTTTAAGATTCCCCCCTCCCCTCCTGTAATATCCTTGAACGGATTTCCTGAAGCAATGTGTGAAGTTTGTCTCCCTTTTGGCTTAATTAAAAGCTTCCAGGGTAGTTGTTCCTATCGAATGGTCAAAATCTTACCACCAGCAAGTTGCATTCTGCTAGTATAAATGCAGAGTTATTCTAATATAATTTTCAGACAGAGTAAAAATGATCATTACAATTGCAAGAAGGAGAGGGGAGTACTCATTATATTCCTTCTCTGGCCTGCACAAAGATGGTCATATGATTAGCGACTTTGAAATCCTTCTCTCAATAAACATCATTTTCTATACTTGAGCATATCTGTAGCTAACTTGCATTAGGTGAAGAATGTACATAAATCCCAAATATACATAATTTGTCATTTTAAAGGAATACTTTTTAAGCATACACATTTTGATGTCCATTATAGTCTCGAAACACTTGGCAAATGTCTTAAAGGCATGGTTTTTTGAAGGAAGATGCCCTTCACTGACAGTCTTAGGATAGTGAGATTAGTATTTCTTTCCAGATATGTGAATTCACTTTCCATGCCTACTATAAAGCCTTCTAGGCTGGAAGGGTGGCTAGATGATTTACTCTTTTGCTAAAGTATCTAGTAGGCATGAGAAAAAAGTTATGAAAACTAAAAGAAATCGTA
>JARBWK010000316.1:0-36896 GCA_030556195.1 Anolis apletophallus | reverse complement strand
GGCCTAGTGGCTTCTTACAGCCTGGGGAATCCTTTGTTGGGAGGCGATTAGCTGGCCAGAGGTATGTTGGAAACTAGGAAAATAGTGTTTATATATCTGTGGAGAGAAAGAACTCATGTCTTATTTGGGTATGTTCGAATGGTAGGTAGTATTTAATGGCCTAGCGTTTTGGGTAGGTACTGCCTGGGGAATCCTTTGTTGGGAGGCGATTAGCTGGCCTGAGGTCTGTTGGAAATTAGGAAAAAAGTGTTTATATATCTGTGGAGAGAAAGAACTCTTGTCTGATTTGGGTATGTGCGAATGGTAGGTAGTATTTAATGGCCTAGCGGCTTCTTACTGCCTGGGGGAATCCTTTGTTGGGAGGCGATTAGCTGGCCTGAGGTCTGTTGGAAACTAGGAAAATAGTGTTTATATATCTGTGGAGAGAAAGAACTCTTGTCTGTTTTGAGTAGGTGCGAATGGTAGGTAGTATTTAATGGCCTAGCGGCTTCTTACTGCCTGGGGGAATCCTTTGTTGGGAGGCGATTAGCTGGCCTGAGGTCTGTTGGAAACTAGGAAAATAGTGTTTATATATCTGTGGAGAGAAAGAACTCTTGTCTGTTTTGAGTAGGTGCGAATGGTAGGTAATATTTAGTGGCCTAGCGGCTTACTGCCTGGGGGAATCCTTTGTTGGGAGGCGATTAGATGGCCTGAGGTCAGTTTGAAACTAGGAAAAAGTGTTTATATATCTGTGGAGAGAAAGAACTCTTGTCTGTTTTGATAGGTGCGAATGGTAGGTAGTATTTAGTGGCCTAGCGGCTTCTTACTACCTGGGGGAATCCTTTGTTGGGAGGCGATTATCTGGCCTGAGGTCTGTTGGAAACTAGGTAAATAGTGTTTATATATCTGTGGAGAGAAAGGACTCTTGCCTGCTTTGGGTAGGTGCGAATGGTAGGTAGTATTTAATGGCCTAGTGGCTTCTTACTGCCTGGAGGAATCCTTTGTTGGGAGGCGATTAGCTGGCCTGAGGTCTGTTGGAAACTAGGAAAATAGTGTTTATATATCTGTGGAGAGAAAGAACTCTTGTCTGTTTTGGGTAGGTGCGAATGGTAGGTAGTATTTAATGGCCTAGCGGCTTCTACTGCCTGGGGAATCCTTTGTTGGGAGGCGATTAGCTGGCCTGAGGTCTGTTGGAAACTAGGAAAATAGTGTTTATATATCTGTGGAGAGAAAGAACTCTTGTCTGTTTTGGGTAGGTGCGAATGGTAGGTAGTATTTAATGGCCTAGCGGCTTCTTACTGCCTGGGGGAATCCTTTGTTGGGAGGCGATTAGCTGGCCTGAGGTCTGTTGGAAACTAGGGAAATAGTGTTTATATATCTGTGGAGAGAAAGAGCTCTTGTCTGTTTTGGGTAGGTGTGAATGGTAGGTAGTATTTAATGACCTAGCGGCTTCTTACTGCCTGGGGGAATCCTTTGTTGGGAGGCGATTAGCTGGCCTGAGGTCTGTTGGAAACTAGGGAAATAGTGTTTATATATCTGTGGAGAGAAAGAACTCTTGTCTGTTTTGGGTAGGTGCGAATGGTAGGTAGTATTTAATGACCTAGCGGCTTCTTACTGCCTGGGGGAATCCTTTGTTGGGAGGCGATTAGCTGGCCTGAGGTCTGTTGGAAACTAGGAAAATAGTGTTTATATATCTGTGGAGAGAAAGAACTCTTGTCTGTTTTGGGTAGGTGTGAATGGTAGGTAGTATTTAATGACCTAGCGGCTTGCCTGGGGAATCCTTTGTTGGGAGGCGATTAGCTGGCCTGAGGTCTGTTGGAAACTAGGTAAATAGTGTTTATATATCTGTGGAGAGAAAGAACTCTTGTCTGTTTTGGGTAGGTGCGAATGGTAGGTAGTATTTAATTTAACTGGCCTGGGAGGCGATTAGCTGGCCTGGGGTCTGTTGGACTAGTGTTTATATATCTGTGGGAGAAAGAATCCTTTGTTTGGGAGTGCGGTAGGTTATTTAATGCTGGGCCTGCCTGGGGGTCTGTTGGAAACTGGCCTGAGGTCTGTTGGAAAATAGTGTTTATATATCTGTGGAGAGAAAGAACTCTTGTCTGTTTTGGGCAGGTGCGAATGGTAGGTAATATTTAATGGCCTAGCGGCTTCTACTGCCTGGGGAATCCTTTGTTGGGAGGCGATTAGCTGGCCTGAGGTCTGTTGGAAACTAGGGAAATAGTGTTTATATATCTGTGGAGAGAAAGAACTCTTGTCTGTTTTGGGTAGGTGTGTGAATGGTAGGTAATATTTAATGGCCTAGCGGCTTCTTACTGCCTGGGGAATCCTTTGTTGGGAGGCGATTAGCTGGCCTGAGGTCTGTTGGAAACTAGGCAAAGAGTGTTTATATATCTGTGGTGAGAAAGAACTCTTGTCTGTTTTGGGTAGGTGTGAATGGTAGGTAGTATTTAGTGGCCTAGCGGCTTCTTACTGCCTGGGGGAATCCTTTGTTGGGAGGCGATTTGCTGGCCTGAGGTCTGTTGGAAACTAGGTAAATAGTGTTTATATATCTGTGGAGAGAAAGAACTCTTGTCTGTTTTGGGTAGGTGCGAATGGTAGGTAATATTTAATGGCCTAGCGGCTTCTTACTGCCTGGGGGGGCCTCGCGGCTTCTTACTGCCTGGGGAATCCTTTGTTGGGAGGCGATTAGCTGGCCTGAGGTCTGTTGGAAACTAGGAAAATAGTGTTTATATATCTGTGGAGAGAAAGAACTCTTGTCTGTTTTGGGTAGGTGCGAATGGTAGGTAATATTTAATGGCCTAGCGGCTTCTTACTGCCTGGGGGAATCCTTTGTTGGGAGGCGATTTGCTGGCCTGAGGTCTGTTGGAAACTAGGAAAATAGTGTTTATATATCTGTGGAGAGAAAGAACTCTTGTCTGTTTTGGGTAGGTGCGAATGGTAGGTACTATTTAATGGCCTAGCGGCTTCTTACTGCCTGGGGGAATCCTTTGTTGGGAGGCGATTAGCTGGCCTGAGGTCTGTTGGAAACTAGGAAAATGGGATGATGTCCAGGGTGGGAGAAAGAACTCTTGTATGTTTGAGGCAAGTATGAATGTTGACATTGGCCCTGTTAATTAGCATCCCAACAAAGGATTCCCCCAGGCAGTATGAAGCTGTCCTTGAAACTGCTAGGCCATTAAATGCTACTTAAGGTGGCCAATTGAAACATTTGCACCTACTTCAAACAGACAACACTCAAAAACCGGGGAATTCCAGACAAGAAACAATCAGGGCCAGCTAATCGCCTTCCAACAAAGGATTCCCCCAGGCAGTAAGAAGCCGAACCTTGAATCTGGTAGACCATTAAATGCTAATTAAGGTGGCCAATTGAAATATTTGCACCTATTTCAAACAGACAACACTCAAAAACCAGGGAATTCCAGACAAGAAACAATCAGGGCCAGCTAATTGCCTCCCAACAAAGGATTTCTCCAGGCGGTAAGAAGCCGACCTTGAATCAGCTAGACCATTAAATGCTAATTAAGGTGGCCAATTGAAATATTTGCACCTACTTCAAACAGACAACACTCAAAAACCGGGGAATTCCAGACAAGAAACAATCAGGGCCAGCTAATTACCTCCCAACAAAGGATTCCCCCAGGCAGTAAGAAGCCGACCTTGAATCAGCTAGACCATTAAATGCTAATTAAGGTGGCCAATTGAAATATTTGCACTTATTTCAAACAGACAACACTCAAAAACCGGGGAATTCCAGACAAGAAACAATCAGGGCCAGGTAATCACCTCCCAACAAAGGATTCCCCCAGGCAGTAAGAAGCCGACCTTGAATCAGCTAGACCATTAAATGCTAATTAAGGTGGCCAATTGAAATATTTGCACCTACTTCAAACAGACAACACTCAAAAACCGGGGAATTCCAGACAAGAAACAATCAGGGCCAGCTAATTACCTCCCAACAAAGGATTCCCCAGGCAGTAAGAAGCCGACCTTGAATCAGCTAGACCATTAAATGCTAATTAAGGTGGCCAATTGAAATATTTGCACCTACTTCAAACAGACAACACTCAAAAACCGGGGAATTCCAGACAAGAAACAATCATGGCCAGGTAATCACCTCCCAACAAAGGATTCCCCCAGGCAGTATGAAGCTGTCCTTGAAACTGCTAGGCCATTAAATGCTAATTAAGGTGGCCAATTGAAACATTTGCACTTATTTCAAACAGACAACACTCAAAAACCAGGGAATTCCAGACAAGAAACAATCAGGGCCAGGTAATCACCTCCCAACAAAGGATTCCCCCAGGCAGTAAGAAGCCGACCTTGAATCAGCTAGACCATTAAATGCTAATTAAGGTGGCCAATTGAAATATTTGCACTTATTTCAAACAGACAACACTCAAAAACCGGGGAATTCCAGACAAGAAACAATCAGGGCCAGGTAATCACCTCCCAACAAAGGATTCCCCCAGGCAGTATGAAGCTGTCCTTGAAACTGCTAGGCCATTAAATGCTAATTAAGGTGGCCAATTGAAACATTTGCACTTATTTCAAACAGACAACACTCAAAAACCAGGGAATTCCAGACAAGAAGCAATCGGGGCCAGCTAATTACCTCCCAACAAAGGATTCCCCCAGGCAGTAAGAAGCCGAACCTTGAATCTGGTAGAACATTAAGGCGGCCAATTGAAATATTTGCACCTACTTCAAACAGACAACACTAAAAAAAACCGGGGAATTCCAGACAAGAAACAATCAGGGCCAGCTAATCGCCTTCCAACAAAGGATTCCCCCAGGCAGTAAGAAGCTGAACCTTGAATCTGGTAGAACATTAAGGTGGCCAATTGAAATATTTGCATGTACATCAAACAGACAACACTCAAAAAACGGGGAATTCCAGACAAGAAACAATCAGGGCCAGCTAATCGCCTTCCAACAAAGGATTCCCCCAGGCAGTAAGAAGCCGACCTTGAATGTGCTAGACCATTAAGGTGGCCAATTGAAATTTTTGCATGTACATCAAACAGACAACACTCAAAAAACGGGGAATTCCGGACAAGAAACAATCATGGCCAGCTAATCACCTCCCAACAAAGGATTCCACAGTTATGGTGACTGGTGCTGTCTTTCCTCATTCCTTCATGGCTTTGTCGTCCCCTCCTTTCTATCCTTACGCTGCTCTATGTTGCAGGAATCCACCTTCTTCAGAACGCCCCCTGCTTATCTGCTCCCAGGGAGCTGAATTCCTGCTCGAGATAAGGGCTTTTTTGCGCTGAGTCAGATCGCCCGGCTGCGATTCAGCAAAACGCCCCTCCAATCTCTTCCTTCGCCCATCTGCCCCCAAGGCTGTCTTGTTCTTTTCTTCGATGTGTGTGGCATCTTGTTCCTGGGTTTATCCGAGTTGTAAATACAAAGGGGGAACATGTTGGGGTTTTCGGAGCCCTTTGCGTGCTTGGCAATCCTGATAGGAACAGGTCTAGAGTCGGAAGGAACCAAAACGACACTCTAACACAGTCATACATATAGTTAATATGTTTTTAAATGTATTTATACACTCAGTGTGAAACCTGGGCCTGTTTCGATGAACACAACATAGATATCCTGGCAGAAATGGCAGAAAGACACACACACACACAAAACATACTAATACTAACCCAAAATGACACTCTAACACAGTAATACATATAGTTAATATGTTTTTAAATGTATTTGTACACTCAGGGTGAAACCTGGGCCTGTTTCGATGAACACAACATAGATATCCTGGCAGAAATGGCAGAAAGACACAAACTTCCCACACAGAACTCCCATAACCAAGAGAAAATGCTATAAGAGTTTGGTGGGCATTGACCTTGGGTTTTGGAGTTGTAGTTCACCTATATCCAGAGAGCACTGTGGACTCAAACAATGTTGGATCAGGATCAAACTTGGCATGAATAATACTCAATATGCCCAAATGTGAACACAGATGGAGTTTGGGAAAAATAGACCTTGATATTTGGGAGTCACAGTTTCTGGGATTTATAGTTAACACACAAACAAAGAGCATCCTGAACTCTTGCAACAATGGAATTGAACCAAACTTGGCATATTGAACTCTCATTACCAACAGAAAGTACTGAAAGGGTTTGCTTGGGAATTGACCTTGAGTTTGGAAGTTGTAGTTCGCCTACGCCCAGAGAGCACTGTGGACTCAAACAATGTTATGTTATGTTGTTGTTTGTTTTCTATCCAGAATCACAATGTTGGAAGGAGTCTCAACACTTTAAGGTCCCTGAAACAGGCGTGGGAAAACTTCAGCCCTCTGGGTGCTTTGGACTTCAACTCCCACCATTCCTAACAGCCTGAGGCCCTTTCCTGCTTAAGTGGCCGAGGGGGGGAAAGGATACCAGTCCCTTCAAGGCAATGGGGGTTCTCAGTCTCCAAACAGGGGAGGGGAGAGCAGGCGTGCTCCATGCATGGCAGCGTGGAGCGCATGCGCGGATGAGGGAGAGCCTATAAGGCTGGAGGGAGGCTCATGTCAGCGAGTCCCTTCAAACCAATTGGGGTTCTGTGTGGGAAGTTTGGCCCAATTCTATCATTGCTGGGATTCAGAATGTAGGTGAACTATAAATCCCAACAACGACAACTCCCAAATGTCAAGGTCTAATTTCCCCCAAACTCCACCAGTGTTTACATTTGGGCATATTGAATAGTCGTGCCAAGTTTTATCCAAATCTATCATTGAGTCCACAGTGCTCTCGGGATGTAGGTGAACTACAACTCCAAAAACCCAAGGTCAATGCCCACCAAACTCTTATAGTATTTTCTCTTGGTTATGGGAGTTGTGTGTGGGAAGTTGGTGTCTTTCTGCCATTCCTGCCAGGATATCTATGTTGTGTTCATCGAAACAGGCCCAGGTTTCACACTGAGTGTATAAATACATTTAAAAACATATTAACTATATGTATTACTGTGTTAGAGTGTCATTTTGTGTTAATGCCCACCAAAACCCTCCAGTATTTTCTGTCTAATTCTATCGTTGGCAGAGTTTGGAATGCTCTTGGATTGTAGGAGAACTATAAATCCCAGCAACTACAACTCCCAAATGTCGAGGTCTATTTCACCCAGACTCCATCAGTGTTCATATTTGGGCATATTGGGTATTCATGCCAAGTGTGGTCCAGATCCATCATTGTCTGAGTCCACAGTGCTCTCTGGATGTTATTATTATTATTATTATTTATTCAAACTTCTATCACCGCCACTCCCCGAGGGCTCGGAGCGGTTCACAGTCTGGATCACAATACAATGAATGACGGACAGACAGACAACATCAAAAAAGAAGGAGGGAGAGGGGAGGGGGAAAGAGGGAGGGGATAAAGACAGAAAGCAAGGCGCGACAAGGGGGGTGCTCAGTTGGGTCTAGGCAGGTCCACCATGCCGTCAAAAGAGGGAAGCATGGGGGGTCTCGAGGAGATCACTCGCGGTTGGCCACAGAAATGCCGGGTGGCCAGGCTTCCTCTGTTCAGGGGTCTGACAGTAGAAGTCAGACGTGCTGAAGGAGTGTCTTTCTCCAACTTCGGGAGGGTCCGGGGCAGCTCGCGCCACTTAGCGCCGAGCTCCAGAAGATTCTGGGTCTGCCATTCCTTGACCCCCGGCGCCGACTCCTCCGACGGCCCTGTGGTTTCACCTGCAGGGCGCCTCCAGGGTTGGGGTCCCCCAACCGTGGGCGCATCTTCCCTGAGCTACTCCCTGAAATAGTCATCCCATAAGAACATAAGAAGAGCCATGCTGAATCGGACCTCAGCCCATCTAGTCCAGCATTCTGTGTCACACAGTGGCCCACCAGTTGTACACGGGGATCTCGAGCAGAAGGGAGGGCAAAACCCTGACCTGCTCCCGACCCCCCCACAACCAGTACCCAGGGAAATCCTGCCTACCTCAACCAACTCCGAGGTGGCACTTGGATGTCCTTTTCAGTAACTACCGATACCCTTGGTATCCATGAATCTGTCTAATCCTGCCTTGAAGCTGTCCAGGCTGACCGCTGTCACAACCTCCTCTGGAAGTGAGTTCCATAACCCAATGACCCTTTCTCTGGGTGAAGAAATATTTCCCTTTATTAGTCCTAATTTTCCTACCTTGGAGCTTCAGGGAGTGCCCTCTAGTCCTAGTGTTTTGTGACAAAGAAAATATTTTTTCTTTATTCACCTTTTCTATCCCATGCATGATTTTATACACTTCGATCAAGTCACCTCTTAGACGCCGTCTTTCAAGGCTGAAAAGACCAAGGCGTTGCAACCTGGTTTCATAAGGGACCCGCTCCATCCCTTGGATCATTCTTGTTGCCCTTTTCTGTACCTTTTCCAGTTCCGTTATATCCTTCTTAAGGTGCGGTGACCAGAATTGTACACAGTACTCCAAATGTGGCCTTACCATCGATTTGTAGAGAGGTAATACAACATTTGCTGACCTATTTTCGATTCCCTTCCTGATCATGCCAAGCATAGAATTTGCTTTTTCACTGCTGCTGCGCACTGGGTTGACATCTTCATTGAGCTGTCCACCAAGACCCCAAGATCCCTTCCTGGTTTGTCTCGGAAAGCTTTGACCCCATCAATTGGTAGGTGTAGTTGGGGTTCTTTGCCCCGATGTGCATGACTTTACACTTGTTTAGGCTAAAATGCATTGGCCACTTTGTTGCCCATTCACTCAATTTCGAGAGATCTTTCTGGAGCTCTTCACAGTCAGTTTCATTTTTAACTACCCTGAACAGTTTAGTGTCGTCTGCAAACTTTGCTACCTCAGAATCTTGTTCCACCTTGGGCTGGTCTATGGCTCTTCCTCCAGCCGCCTGCAGGTGGCGAGGCGGACTCTAGGCCGATCTCAGTTATGGGGATCACTGGTAGTCGGCCGGCTCGTTGCCGGGGCCGCTCCCCGGGGACCCTCGCCAGGACCCCAGAGACATCAATCGCCTCCGTCAAGGGCCCCAGGGGCCGCGGCTTGGGGGTGCTTGTGGGCTCGGATGGAGAGTCCGGCAGTAGCAGCTGTTCCAGCATGACGGCCACAGGGGCGTGATCGTGGCCTTTGGGGCAGGCAGGGGAGGCGGGTCTAAGGACGGCGAGCTGACCGGGCTCATCAGCCAGCGCCCTCTCCATCGGGGCCAGGGGAGCCCGGCGCCCCAATGCCTCCCACGGGCTCCACCACGGCACCGCCGCCACTCCAGCCAAGTCCCCACCCCCGGACGGAGCCCCCCTCTCCGAGAGGGGGTCATCCTCAGGGCACATCCGTCTGTTCTCCAGGAGCACAACTTGCGGGGCGCTCCTCAAGGTCCCCGCGCGCCACTCGTCCATTCGGTCTCCCGAGGCCAAAATGACCGGCGAGCGCGGGTGCGCGGGATGTAGGCGAACTACAACTCCAAAACTCAAGGTCATTTGCCCACCACACCTTTCCAGTATTTTCTATCGATCATGGGAGTCCTGTGTGCCAAGTTTGGTTCAATTCCTTACTTGGTGGAATTCGGAATTCTCTTTGATTTTTAGGTGAACTACAAATCCCAGCAGCTACAATTCCCAAATGACGAAATCCCGCACACTCTTGTGATACAATTATATTCCATGGGATTCCCAAAAATCAAAGTCTGAACGGGCGTAAATAGGTCAACCGACACAAACCAGATCAAAAAGCCGATCCTGCTTGCGCCGCGTCCGCGCACGCATTCCCGACGGCAGAACTTCGACCAGTTAACATCTCCGATTCCCATTATTTGCTCAAAGGTCTGCCTGGCCAAACCAAACCAAGCCAGCTTGTTTGGCCTTCTCCTTGTTTGTCATGCGGTTTCGCTTGCGAAGATAATCTATCTGAACTAAACAAAGATGCCATTGTAGGCTTCCGTAGCAGCACATCGGCTGGTTGGAATATTACGGTTGAGGGAAAGAAACGATTTCATGTGACTACACGAAACTGTGGACAACAGCAGACGCCAACGAAACGAAGGATCTCGGGTGCTAGAACTACACAGTCGTGCTGGAGGACCAAGGGCAGGCACGGGCAAACTTCAGGCCTATGGGTGTTTTGGACTTCACCTCCCAGAATTCCCAACGGCCTACGGGAATTTAGTTAACTAATAGGCCTGGGTAGGTTCATCGCGATGCTCGTAAAATCGGAATGAAGCCATGTAAGCAACCCGGAAGTGATTTTGCCATTTCGAAGCCATCACCACCATTTTCGGAAAGGAATCGTTTGGATGTGGATGGCTTCCCTTCGCGTCAGAACTGGGGCGGGACGCGGAGGGAAGCACATCCGCGTCCAAACTGGGTGTTTAACCAGCAGACTGGTTGGGAAACACTGCGCTAGTGCAATGAGGTAGTTGGATTTTCAAGGAGTGATCAGTTGAAAGGTTGCAGGTTCGAATCTGGAGAGCGCCATGAGCTCCTGCTCATAACCCCAGCTTCTGCCAACCTAGCAGTTTGAAAACATGCAAATGTGAGTAGATCAATAGATACCGCTCCGGAGGGAAGGTGTCTACGGACAACGCCGGCTCTTCGGCTTAGCAATGGATATGAGCAACAACCCCCAGAGTCGGACACGACTGGACTTAAGATCAGGGGAAAACCTTGACCTTTACCGGACTTAAATATATATCTAAATAAATATTTCAGACACTACAAAGGTCATCTAGGCCAGTGTTTCCTAACAGGTGCCGTGGCACACTAGTGTGCCATGAGCGATCACCAGGTGTGCCGTGGGAAATTGCGACCTCCAATGCCCTTTCTTCCCCCTCCTGCCGAACACTTTTCCGTCTCCACTCGGGCTCCCTTCTTCCCAGCCTCGCTCTGCTCGCTTTGCCTCGCTTTGCTCTGGGGTGAGTCCGCGCAGTAGCGCCCGCACGGGTCACGCCTTCCCTCCCTCCCTCCCTCCTGACCACGCTCACGCTGCCCCCGCGGATCAAAATGGAGGCAGAAGCGGCCGTGTAGAAGAAAAAGTAAGTGTTGGGCAGGAGGGGGAAGAAAGAGCGCGAAGGGGGAGGGGAGGAAGAGGTCTCTGTCGAAAGCTGGCACGGGCAAACTTGGACCTTCCAGGTGTTTTGGACTCCAACTCCCACCATTCCTAGCAGCCTCAGGCCCTTCCCCCCCCCCCAGCCACTTAAGCAGGAGAGGGCCTCAGGCCATTAGGAATGGTGGGAGTTGAAGTCCAAAGCACCCAGAGGGCTGAGAACTCACATTGGCTTGAAGGGACTCGCTGACATGAGCCTCCCTCCGGCCTTATAGGCCCTCCCTCATCCGCGCATGCGCCCACGCTGCCATGCATGGAGCACGCCTGCTCTCCCTCCCCTGTTTGGAGACTGAGAACCCCCATTGCCTTGAAGGGACTGGTATCCTTTTCCCCCTCAGCCACTCAAGCAGGAAAGGGCCTCAGGCTGTTAGGAATGGTGGGAGTTGGAGTCCAAAGCACCCAGAGGGCCGAAGTTTTCCCATGCCTGTTTGAGGGACCTTAAAGTGGTAAGCCTCCTTCCAACATTGCAATTCTGGATAGAAAACAAACAACAACATAACATAACATTGTTCGAGTCCACAGTGCTCTCTGGGTGTAGGTGAACTACAACTTCCAAACTCAAGGTCAATTCCCAAGCAAACCCTTTCAGTACTTTCTGTTGGTAATGAGAGTTCAATATGCCAAGTTTGGTTCAATTCAATTGTTGCAAGAATTCAGGATGCTCTTTCTTTGTGTGTTAAGTATAAATCCCAGAAGCTATAACTCTCAAATGCCAAGGTCTATTTTCCCCAAACTCCATCTGTGTTCACATTTGGGCATATTGAATATTCATGCCAAGTTTGGTCCTGATCCAACATTGTTTGAGTCCACAGTGCTGGGATATAGGTGAACTACAACCCAAAACCTAAGGTCAATGCCCACCAAACTCTTATAGCATTTTCTCTTGGTTATGGGAGTTCTGTGTGGGAAGTTTGTGTCTTTCTGCCATTCCTGCCAAGATATCTATGTTGTGTTCATGGAAACAGGCCCAGGTTTCACACTGAGTGTATAAATACATTTAAAAACATGTTAACTATATGTATGACTGTGCTAGAGTGTCATTTTGTGTCATTTTGGTTGGTGGTGTGCCCCAGGATTTTGTAAATGTAAAAAATGTGCCGGGGCTCAAAAAAGGTTGAAAAACACTCCAGCCCCATTGCCCGAGGGTATAGAAATATAGTAAATAAATAGTAAATAAATAAATTAATTATATGGTTAATGGTATGTGCTTTTGTCTCTCTTCCTGCAGCCGAACCCTTGCCTCTCATGGACCTTTTGCCGGCGAACGTGCGCCTCACTTTGGGCAAATCTCGGTTGAATGAGATCCAGGACCTTCCGCTGCCGGAATCTCTCAAGAGTTACCTTCTCTACCAATGACGTCCATTTTGGGGCTAGAAGCAAAACGCGGAGGGGGGAAGCATCAATCGGCGATGGGAGCGCACCTGGAAGAGGATTTACGTTGCTTTCCATGTTTCTACACATACTTTTCTATTTGGAGATCCACAATAGACACCACGTCGTTGGCTGTGCCAAATGAGATACTGGCCTTGATGCCCACCTTCTGGAGATTTGGGTTCTCTTGATTCTTCTGCCAGATCGATCGGCTCAACTCCATTGCTTTGGAAAGGAGAACGTGCTTTGGAGAAGTGCTACGGATATAGTATCCCACGTTCGCCACGATCCGAAGGATTATAAAAACTGCTCTCTCCCTGTAGACTTGCATGTTAGACAATACTGGAATACGCAGCCATCTGAAATGTCAAAAAGACCCTACCTGGTGTCCAATATTAACCATGCCTTCTCCGCATGGGCATGAGACCATCGCCACTCATCATATTGAGGCTTGGAGATGCTTGGAGTCTCAAAATAACTCAACTTTCTGGGTATTCACTTGAACCTGTCACTTGGGGTGATGAAAGGGGGGGGTTATAATGTGGGGGATAAGCTTAGAATGGCACAAAGGCACCCCAAGTTTGGGAGTAAGGAGCTTTCCTCCTCTAGCAATTTGCTCTTCTAGGCTGATTTTACCTTGAGTTCTCTGGCATATATTTTTGCTGCACTATAACACCCAGCAGTCCCAGTCATGGAGGGCGATGGGCCTTGTAATCCAAAAGAGTTTGCCATATCCGCGGTACCATTGGGTACCTGGGCCTTGTAATCCAAAGGGGTTTGCCATATCCGCGGTACCGTTGGGTACCTGGGCCTTGTAATCCAAAGGGGTTTGCCATATCCGCGGTACCATTGGGTACCTGGGCCTTATAATCCAAATGAGTTTGCCATATCCGCAGTACCATTGGGTACCTGGGCCTTGTAATCCAAAGGAGTTTGCCATATCCGCGGTACCATTGGGTACCTGGGCCTTGTAATCCAAAGGAGTTTGCCATATCCGCGGTACCATTGGGTACCTGGGCCTTATAATCCAAATGAGTTTGCCATATCCGCGGTACCATTGGGTACCTGGGCCTTGTAATCCAAAGGAGTTTGCCATATCCGGTACCATTGGGTACCTGGGCCTTGTAATCCAAAGGGGTTTGCCATATCCGCGGTACCATTGGGTACCTGGGCCTTGCAATCCAAAGGAGTTTGCCATATCCGTGGTACCGTTGGGTACCTGGGTTTTATAATCCAAATGAGTTTGCCATATCCGCAGTACCATTGGGTACCTGGGCCTTGTAATCCAAAGGGGTTTGCCATATCCGCAGTACCATTGGGTACCTGGGCCTTGTAATCCAAAGGAGTTTGCCATATCCGCAGTACCATTGGGTACCTGGGCCTTGTAATCCAAATGAGTTTGCCATATCCGCGGTACCATTGGGTACCTGGGCCTTGTAATCCAAAGGAGTTTGCCATATCCGCGGTACCGTTGGGTACCTGGGCCTTGTAATCCAAAGGAGTTTGCCATATCCGCGGTACCGTTGGGTACCTGGGCCTTGTAATCCAAATGAGTTTGCCATATCCGCGGTACCATTAAGTACCTGGGCCTTGTAATCCAAAGGGGTTTGCCATATTCGCGGTACCGTTGGGTACCTGGGCCTTGTAATCCAAAGGGGTTTGCCATATCCGCGGTACCGCTGGGTACCTGGGCCTTGTAATCCGAAGGAGTTTGCCATATCCGCGGCACCATTGGGATATAAAACCTTTAGGCTTCGACCTATGTCTTTTTAAATTTATAGAAAGTCCTTTGGAAACATTCCTCCGTTGGGTACTGCAGTTAAAAGGGCCTTCTGTGCTGTAACACCCAGCTGTCCTGGTCATGGAAGGCGATGGGCCTTGTAATCCAAAGGAGTTTGCCATATCCGCGGTACCGTTGGGATACAAAACCTTTAGGCTTCAACCCAAGTCTTTTTAAATTCATAGAAAGTCCTTTGGAAACACTCCTCCATTGGGTACTGCAGTTAAAAGGGGCTTCTGTGCTATAACACACAGCAGTCCTGGCCATGGAGGATGATGGGCCTTGTAATCCAAAGGAGTGTGCCATTGGTCTTTTACCCAAGTCTTTGTCCTTTCAATTTATAGAAAGTCCTTTGGAAACACTCCTCCGTTGGGTACTGCAGTTAAAAGGGGCTTCTGCGCTATAACACCCAGCAGTCCTGGTCATGGAGGGCAATGGGCCTTTTAATCCAAAGGAATGTGCCATATCCACGGTACCATTGGGCTTTGATCCATGAATGTGTCTCCGTTGGGTACCGCAGATACTAAACCTTTAGGTTTCGATCCATGAATGTGCTTCCGTTGGGTACCGCGGATACAAAACCTTTAGGCTTCAATCCATGAATGTGCCTCCGTTGGGTACCGCGGATACAAAACCTTTAGGCTTCAATCCATGAATGTGCCTCTGTTGCGTACCGCGGATACAGAACCTTTAGTTTTTGATGCACGAATGTGCCTCCATTGGGTACCACGGATACAGAACCTTTAGTTTTCTGATCCATGAATGTGCCTCCATTGGGTACCGCGGATACAGAACCTTTAGTTTTCGATCCATGAATATGCCTCCGTTGGGTACCGCGGATACAGAACCTTTAGTTTTCGATCCATGAATATGCCTCCGTTGGGTACCGTGGATATAGAGCGTTTAGTTTTTGATCCATGAATATGCCTCTGTTGGGTACCGTGGATATAGAGCGTTTAGTTTTTGATCCATGAATATGCCTCCGTTGGGTACCGTGGATATAGAGCGTTTAGTTTTTGATCCATGAATATGCCTCCGTTGGGTACCGTGGATATAGAGCGTTTAGTTTTTGATCCATGAATATGCCTCCGTTGGGTACCGTGGATATAGAGCGTTTAGTTTTTGATCCATGAATATGCCTCTGTTGGGTACCGTGGATATAGAACGATTAGTTTTTAATCCATGAATATTCCTCCGTTGGGTACCGTGGATAAAGAACGTTTAGTGTTTGATCCATGAATTTGCCTCCGTTGGGTACCGTGGATATAGAGCGTTTAGTTTTTGATCCATGAATATGCCTCCGTTGGGTACCGCGGATATAGAGCGTTTAGTTTTTGATCCATGAATATGCCTCCGTTGGGTACCGTGGATATAGAGCGTTTAGTTTTTGATCCATGAACATGCCTCCGTTGGGTACCGCGGATATAGAACCTTTAGTTTTTGATCCATGAATGTGCCTCCGTTGGGTACCGTGGATATGGATATAGAGCGTTTAGTTTTTGATCCATGAATATGCCTCTGTTGGGTACCGCGGATACAGAACCTTTAGTTTTCGATCCGTGAATATGCCTCCATTGTGTACTGCGGATACAGAGCCTTTAGTTTTCGATCCATGAATATGCCTCCGTTGGGTACTGCGGATACAGAACCTTTAGTTTTCAATCCATGTATGTGCCTCCGTTGGGTACCGCGGATACAAAACCTTTAGGCTTCGATCCATGAATGTGCCTCCGTTGGGTACCGTGGATATAGAACCTTTAGTTTTTGATCCATGAATGTGCCTCCGTTGGGTACCGTGGATATAGAGCGTTTAGTTTTTGATCCATGAATATGCCTCTGTTGGGTACCGCGGATACAGAACCTTTAGTTTTTGATCCGTGAATATGCCTCCGTTGTGTACCGCGGACACAGAACCTTTAGTTTTCGATCCATGAATATGCCTCCGTTGGGTACTGCGGATACAGAACCTTCAGTTTTCAATCCATGTATGTGCCTCCGTTGGGTACCGCGGATACAAAACCTTTAGGCTTCGATCCATGAATGTGCCTCCGTTGGGTACCGTGGATATAGAACCTTTAGTTTTTGATCCATGAATATGCCTCTGTTGGGTACCGCGGATACAGAACCTTTAGTTTTCGATCCGTGAATATGCCTCTGTTGTGTACCACGGATACAGAACCCTTAGTTTTTGATCCATGAATATTCCTCCCCCGGGTACCACGGATACGAAACCTGTAGTTTTTGATTCATGAATTTCCCTCCGTTGGGTACCGCGGATACAGAACCTCTAGAAGAGCAAGTTTATCCAAGGAGAGGGGTGTATTACTATCGATTTAGCCAAATTCACCACCTTCTAAGCTCCCTCCACCGCAGGGTCTATTTTGCACATGGTGTTCTCACGGGGTGGAGGAAGCACCGACGTCTCTCTATTGCCGCACCAGATTTGTGTAGGGTGTGTTCTCTATATAGGTACAAGTGAGCTTATTTTTTAGGAAATGTTAATATATATACGGTATATTGCCTTTTTTGTATGGAAGAGAACAATATTCGGGTCTATGTTTTTAAAGAAATGCTGCTGTCGGAAATTTTATTATAGCCTCGATTTTTTTTTTTTTTTTGGTGCCAAGATCAGATTTGGGGAGAAGAACGCAACCCAACTCCTCCTTTTGGAAAACTAACTGTTACAAGAGGGACAAACTTTGAAATTGCACAACAGACTATAAAGGTGTTCAGAGCCAGGCATTTTCTCGTTTTCGGTATCCTTCAATCCTACTCGGGTCTCTTCCGTCGACACCGTATTTCCCTCTGCCTCTCGGCGACTGTCCAGGTTGTGTCGCCCGTCAACCTTTTTCACTGTTCTCCCCCTACTATTGATTGTAGATAATGAGTTATCTTTTTTTTAAAAAAAAACCAACAACAACAATAAAAAAAAGTTTATTAAATACTGTGAAAACAGGGTTGTTGTCCTTATGGATCAGGGCTGTCCAACTTCTACGGGCCCAAGGGCCGGAATTCCGGTCACTGATCACCTGGGGGGCCGAAGGGTCTGCCTCCGCCCCACCCCCGACTCCGCCCCTCCCTAGCTCCGCCCCCTCCCCGGCTCCAAATTACTTACAATTGACCTTGAGTTGTGGAGTTGTAGTTCACCTCCATCCAGAGAGCACTGTGGACTCGAATAATGATGGATCTGGACCAAACTTGGCATGAATACTCAATATACCCAAATGGGAACACAGATGGAGTTTGGGGAAAATAGACCTTGACATTTGAGAGTTACAGTTTCTGGGATTTATAGTTAACACACAATCAAAGAGCATCCTGAACTCTTGCAACAATGGAATTGAACCAAACTTGGCACATTGAACTCTCATTACCAACAGAAAGTACTGAAAGGGTTTGCTTGGGAACTGACCTTGAATTTTGGAGTTGTAGTTCACCTACATCCAGAGAGCACAATGTTGGATCAGGACCATACTCAGTATGCCCAAATATGAACAGGAGAAGGAAGGAAGGAGGGGAAGAAGAGAAGGATGGAGGGAGGAAAGGGAGGAGGGAAAGTGAGAAGGAAGAAAAGAGAAAAGGGTGGCAGGAAAGAAAGAAAGGAAGGTGAAAGAGGGGCAAGGACACACCAAAAAAACCCCAAACACCTCAAAGCCGTCGCAGGGCTTGATGGGGCCTCCTTTCCCAGAGGCGGGGGGAGGAGGCCCAAAGAGCTCCCTCCCTCCCTGAAGGGAAAAGAAGCCGCGGGGGCAGGCGCAAAGGAAGCCACGTTGCGCCCTGCACGCGGGGGAAGGCAGCACAACAAGGGGGGGGGGGCGCGGAGGAGGGGAGGAAGCGCCGCCAGGAAACCGCCGCTGAGGGACCCCCCCCACCCAACGTCCCACTGTTTTTAGATTGATTGATTCGAGCCAGGCCCTTCCTTACCCATACTGCGGAGCCCCGCCACAGGGCCGAGCGCCAACGCCGTCCCCCGAAGAGCCCCGCTGGAGCCCAGGCCAAGCTCAGGCCGGGCGCGGCAGACGGGATTTTGACCTCCCTCGAAATCCCGTCTGTGGCTGGCGTAGTCTCGCGATCCTTGCCTAAACCCGGAAGTAGGTATTTATTTATTTATTTATTTTATCTTTTATTTTTAATTTGTATTTTATTAAAACAAGTTATGGGGCCGGAGGGAAGGGGCTGGGGGGTTTCCCAACCTTGTTTTGAGCCGCGGCACATTTTTTACATTTACACAATCCGGGGGCACACCACCAACCAAAATGACCCAAAATGACACTCTAACACAGTAAAGAACGGCTGGGGGATGGTGGCCTGCTGGGAGCAGCAGCTGTTGGGAGTGCCGAAGCCGGGGGAGGGGGTGGAGCCAGGCCATGCCATGCCCCGCCCCCTCTCCCCGACTTCAGCTCTCCGACAGCTTCTCCAGCCTTGAGGGGGCAGTGCCAGGACAGCAGTGGCAGAGCCAGTACAATGCAGGCTTGGCACTGTCCCCTCAAGGCTGGAGAAGCTGTGGGAGAGCTGAAACCGGGGAGGGGGCGGAGCTAAGCCACGCCATGCCCCTTCCCCGGATTCAGCTCTCCCAGAGCTTCTCCAGGCTTGAGGGGGCAGTGCCAAGCCAGCGGTGGCAGAGCCAGTACAATGTAGGCTTGGCACTGCCCCCTCAAGGCTGGAGAAGCTGTAGGAGAGCTAAAGCTGGGGGAGGAGGTGGAGCCAAGCCACGCCATGCCCCACCCCCTTCCCCGGATTCAGCTCTCCCTGAGCTTCTCCAGCCTTGAGGGCTGCCAAGCCAGCGGTGGCAGAGCCAGTACAATGTAGGCTTGGCATTGCCGCCTCAAGGCTGGAGAAGCTGTGGAGAGCTAAAGCCGGGGAGGAAGCGGAGCCAAGCCGTGCCATGCCCTCCCCCCGACTTCAGCTCTCCCACAGCTTCTCCAGCCTTGAGGGGGCAGTGCCAAGCCAGCGGTGGCAGAGCCAGTACAATGTAGGCTTGGCATTGCCGCCTCAAGGCTAGAGAAGCTGTGGGAGAGCTAAAGCCGGGGGAGGGGGCGGAGCCAGGCCGCCCATGCCCCTCCCTGACTTCAGCTCTCCCCCAGCTTCTCCAGCCTTGAGGGGGCAGTGCCAAGCCAGCGGTGGCAGAGCCAGCACAATGCTGGCTTGGCACTGCCCCCCTCAAGGCTGGAGAAGCTGTGGGAGAGCTGAAGCCGGGGGAGGGGGTGGAGCCAGGCCATGCCATGCCCCTCCCCCTTCCCCGGATTCAGCTCTCCCAGAGCTTCTCCAGGCTTGAGGGGGCAGTGCCAAGCCAGCGGTGGCAGAGCCAGTACAATGTAGGCTTGGCACTGCCCCCTCAAGGCTGGAGAAGCTGTAGGAGAGCTAAAGCTGGGGGAGGAGCCAAGCCACGCCATGCCCCACCCCCTTCCCCAGATTCAGCTCTCCCTGAGCTTCTCCAGCCTTGAGGGCTGCCAAGCCAGCGGTGGCAGAGCCAGTACAATGTAGGCTTGGCATTGCCCCCTCAAGGCTGGAGAAGCTGTGGGAGGGCTAAAGCTGGGGGAGGAAGCGGAGCCAAGCCGTGCCATGCCCCTCCACCGACTTCAGCTCTCCCACAGCTTCTCCAGCCTTGAGGGGGCAGTGCCAAGCCAGCGGTGGCAGAGCCAGTACAATGTAGGCTTGGCATTGCCCCCTCAAGGCTGGAGAAGCTGTGGGAGAGCTAAAGCCGGGGAGGGGCGGAGCCAAGCCGTGCCATGCCCCTCCTCCGACTTCAGCTCTCCCACAGCTTCTCCAGCCTTGAGGGGGCTGAGCCAAGCCAGCGGTGGCAGAGCCAGTACAATGTAGGCTTGGCATTGCCCCTCAAGGCTGGAGAAGCTGTGGAGAGCTAAAGCCGGGAGGGGCGGAGCCAAGCCGTGCCATGCCCCTCCTCCGACTTCAGCTCTCCCCCAGCTTCTCCAGCCCTGAGGGGGCAGAGCCAAGCCAGCGGTGGCAGAGCCAGTACAATGTAGGCTTGGCATTGCCCCCTCAAGGCTGGAGAAGCTGTGCTAGAGCTACAATGCCGGGAGGGGCGGAGCTAAGCCACGCCATGCCCCTCCTCCGACTTCAGCTCTCCCACAGCTGCTCCAGCCTTGAGGGGGCAGTGCCAGGACAGCAGTGGCAGTGCCAAGCCAGTGGTGGCAGAGCCAGTACAATGTAGGCTTGGCATTGCCCCTCAAGGCTGGAGAAGCTGTGGAGAGCTAAAGCCGGGAGGGGCGGAGCCAAGCCATGCCATGCCCCCCTCCGACTTCAGCTCTCCCACAGCTGCTCCAGCCTTGAGGGGCAGAGCCAAGCCAGCGGTGGCAGAGCCAGTACAATGTAGGCTTGGCATTGCCCCCCTCAAGGTTAGAGAAGCTGTGGGAGAGCTAAAGCCGGGGGAGGGGGCGGAGCCAGGCCGCTCCATGCCGCTCCCCGACTTCAGCTCTCCCCGCAGCTGCTCCAGCCTTGAGGGGGCAGTGCCAAGCCAGCGGTGGCAGAGCCAGCACAATGTAGGCTTGGCACTGTCCCCTCAAGGCTAGAGAAGCTGTGGGAGAGCTAAAGCCGGGGGAGGGGGCAGAGCCAGGCCTGCTCCATGCCGCTCCCCGACTTCAGCTCTCCCCGCAGCTGCTCCAGCCTTGAGGTGGCAGTGCCAAGCCAGCGGTGGCAGAGCCAGCATAATGCTGGCTTGGCACTGTCCCCTCAAGGTTAGAGAAGCTGTGGGAGAGCTAAAGCCGGGGGAGGGGGCGGAGCCAGGCCGCTCCATGCCGCTCCCCGACTTCAGCTCTCCCGCAGCTGCTCCAGCCTTGAGGGGGCAGTGCCAGGACAGCAGTGGCAGAGCCAGTACAATGTAGGCTTGGCATTGCCCCCTCAAGGCTAGAGAATCTGTGGGAGAGCTGAAGCCAGGGGGAGGGGGTGGAGCCAGGCCACGCCATGTCCCTCCCCCCGGCTTCAGCCCTCCCACAGCTTCTCCAGCCTTGAGGGGGACAGTGTGAGCAAGGGGCGGGAGTCATGGCCTCTGTCCCCGCACTGCTCTCCGCCATGATTCTGGAGAAGCTGTGGGAGAGCTGAAGCCGGGGAGGGGGCGGAGCTAAGCCACGCCATGCCCCACCCCCTTCCCCGCGCGGAGGAGGAGCAGCAGCAGCAGCAAACTCTTACAGCATTTTCTCTTGGTTGTGGGAGTTCTGTGTGGGAAGTTTGTGTCTTTCTGCCATTCCTGCCAGGATATCTATGTTGTGTTCATCGAAACAGGCCCAGGTTTCACACTGAGTGTATAAATACATTTAAAAACATATTAACTATATGTATGACTGTGTTCGAGTGTCATTTTGTGTCATTTTGGTTGGCGGTGTGCCCCAGGATTTTGTCAATGTAAAGAGTGTGCTGCGGCTCAAAAAAAGGTTGAAAAACACCGACTTAAGGAAATGTTCCTGTTTCGTATTGAAACTTTGCAGGTGGAATTAATCATTTTGGATTCGGGTCGGCGGAGGTAGAGAGTTGGGCACGGTTCCTGGTGGAGGGGGAGGACTGTGTCCAAAAGCATTCTTATCTGGGACTATCTGTGGGCCAATAGTCAAGGGGTGGAATGTGGGTTGTACAAAAGGAGAAGGATTTGGTTCCCGCTGACGTCCAGGCACCCAAACACAACCCGGGACCAGCTGTAGCCGAAATAAATGATCCCGGTTGTGTTGTTTTGTGATTCTTGGTTGCAACGGCAACGCCGGTCCCGATGTGGAGAGAGGACTGGAGCTCTGTGAGAGGAGGATGTTTCTCGTGCAAAACACGCGGACTGATTGGAATGCGGAGCTGGGGAAATGGACATTTTTGGACTCCTCAAAAATGTACTTGGGAGTCCCAAAAAGGTGTTTTATTCAACTACTAGCTGTACCCGGCACGCGTTGCTGTGCCCTATTTAGGAGATGCGAGAAAGTCTGAGTATGTAAGGGTTGGAATTGATGTTAGTTATGGTCTTGGTGGGGTCATGGCTGTGTCGTGGGTTGTTCTGGTGGGTGGGATGTTGAAGTCCTGGGGAGTTGTCGGTGTGTGGTGTTGCTGGCGTTCTGCAGAGCTTGTGGATATACAATGTTTTTTGTCTTTCCGTCTGCTGTGTTGATGTAGAGGTTGATGCTTGTGTGGGTGGGGTACTTTGGAAGTGAGTGGAGGTACTTGAAATCCCATTATCCATGGTGTGTCCTCCTCTGAACTGCAGTCGGATGGAGTGTGGGTCATGGGGGGCATTGTGTGCCAAGTTTGGTCTTTATCGGTCTTGGTTCTGGGCCACAGTGGTGTGTGGGAAATGATGGGTTTTGAAGTAGTACAAATCCCATTATCCATGGAGGTACTTCAAGTCCCATAATCCATGGTCCACCCTCCTCCAAACTGCAGTAGAATGTAGCGTGGGTCATAGGGGCTCTGTGTGCCAAGGTAGGTTACTGTAAATTCAGGCCATACACAATGTCCCATGAGCTGAGGGCTAGTCGGGAAAATCAAGTTAATGAAGCCTTACTGTCAATTCAGAGCTTAAACAGCATCCCATTAAGTGAGGCCTAGTCAGGGAAATCAAGTTAATGAAGCCTTACTGTAAATTCAGGCTATACACAATGTCCCATGAGCTGAGGCCTAGTCAGGGAAAATCAAGTTAATGAAGCCTTACTGTCAATTCAGAGCGTAAACAGCATCCCATTAAGTGAGGCCTAGTCAGGGAAATCAAGTTAATGAAGCCTTACTGTCAATTCAGGCCATACACAATGTCCCATGAGCTGAGGCCTAGTCGAAAATCAAGTTAATGAAGCCTTACTGTCAATTCAGGCGTAAACAGCATCCCATTAAGTGAGGCCTAGTCAGGAAATTCAAGTTAATGAAGCCTTACTGTCAATTCAGGCCATACACAATGTCCCATGAGCTGAGGCCTAGTCGGGAAAATCAAGTTAATGAAGCCTTACTGTCAATTCAGAGCGTAAACAGCATCCCATTAAGTGAGGCCTAGTCAGGGAAATCAAGTTAATGAAGCCTTACTGTCAATTCAGGCCATACACAATGTCCCATGAGCTGAGGCCTAGTCGGGAAAATCAAGTTAATGAAGCCTTACTGTCAATTCAGGCCATACACAATGTCCCATGAGCTGAGGCCTCGTCAGGAAATCAAGTTAATGAAGCCTTACTGTCAATTCAGGCCATACACAATGTCCCATGAGCTGAGGCCTAGTCGGGAAAATCAAGTTAATGAAGCCTTACTGTCAATTCAGAGCGTAAACAGCATCCCATTAAGTGAGGCCTAGGTTTTGGGGGGGAAAGTTTATTTGCTAAAAACCTTCCTTGCCTGAGGCCTATTTTTGTTGGCAAGTTTGGTGTTTCTGCCTTGTAAGGTTTCTCTGCCTAGGACGGTCGTTCCATGACGGGACCTCCTTTATATAATAGATGTTGAAATGGGTTACTTCGAGATCATTTCTGGCCCATGCCTGGGGGCAGGATTCTGGGCATTGCAGTTTGATACCACTTTAACGGCCACCATTCAATACCCACGCCAGTATTTCTCAACCCAGCGGTCCCTCTCAATTACCGCCCGGTTTCGAATTTATCGTTCCTGGGTAAGGTGATTGAGAGGGCAGCAATGGAGCAGTTGCAGACCTTCCTAGATGACACAGCCTGGCTAGACCCCTTTCAGTCCGGCTTCTGTTCGGGACATGGGACGGAGACGGTTCTGGTCTCCATCTCAGACGAGCTACGTTGCCAGCTAGATCAGGGCGGATCGGCGCTGCTTGTGTTATTGGACCTCACAGCAGCGTTTGATACAGTCGATTATGATCTTTTGACTCACCGTCTTGCCGGGGCCGGGGTGAGGGGGACAGCCTTGAATTGGCTGTCGTCCTTCTTCCGGAACCGGTCACAGCGAGTGAGGAGGGGCAAGGTGGTCTCCGGGGGCTCCCCCTTAGTTTGTGGGGTTCCTCATGGGGCCATACTCTCCCCTCTATTATTTAACATCTATATGCGACCACTTGCTCAGCTGGTGCGCAGCTTTGGGCTGGAATGTCACCAGTACGCTGATGACACCCAGCTCATTCTGAGGATGGGGGGCAGGCCCGAAACCGTACCCGATAATTTCCATCTCTGCCTCGAAGCCGTTACTGGATGGCTGCGAGCCAGTAGGTTGAAGGTGAATCCAGCGAAGACGGAGATCCTCTGGCTGGGTTGTCCGGGCGGTAGGGATGTCCAGTTTCCGACCCTGGACGGCGTGGCGCTATGCCTTGGAGTTCTTTTGGACCCTCTGCTGTCAATGGAGGCGCAAATCTCCGCTGTCAGCAGAGTGGCTTTTTTCCATCTTCGCCAGGGTAGGAGGCTGGCCCCTTACTTGTCTCGGCACAACTTGGCCACGGTGATCCAAGCCACGGTCATCTCAAGGTTAGACTACTGTAACGCTCTCTACATTGGCCTGCCTCTGTCGGTGACCCGGAAACTCAAGCTGGTGCAGAACGCCACAGCTCGGTTGCTCGCAGGAGCTCCCGCGAGCTGCCACATTACACCAATTCTGCGGGAACTGCACTGGCTTCCTATTGATCACTTTCAAAGTATTAGTCTTGACTTTTAAGGCCTTGTATGGTCTGGGGCCAGTGTACCTAAGGGACCACCCAACCCAGACCTGTGCATCTTACGGCTCGTGGGCCGGATGAGGCCTGCCGGCCGATTCTGACTGCCCTGGGGAGAAGGGTGTTAGGGGCAGGGCCATTTCTGCAAGACGAAGGGCTAGTGCTGCTACCATCCCATCATAAGAACATAAGAACATAAGAAGAGCCATGCTGAATCGGGCCTCAGCCCATCTAGTCCAGCACTCTGTGTCACACAGTGGCCCACCAGTTGTACACGGGGATCTCTAGCAGAAAGGAGGGCAAAACCCTCACCTGCTCCCGACCCCCCACAACCAGTACCCGGGGAAAATCCTGCCTGCCTCCATCAACACAGAGGTGGCACTTGGATGTCCATTTCAGTAGCTACTGATTCCCTTGGTATCCATGAATCTGTCTAATCCTGCCTTGACAGCTGTCAGGCTGACAGCTGTCTGAACCTCCTCTGGAAGTGAGTTCCATAACCCAATGGCCCTCTGGGTGAAGAAATATTTCCCTTTATTAGTCCTAACTTTCCTACCTTGGAGCTTCAGGGAGTGCCCTCTAGTCCTAGTGTTGTGTGACTAAGAAAATATTTTTCTTCATTCACCTTTTCTATCCCATGCATGATTTTATACACTTCGATCAAGTCACCTCTTAAACGCCGTCTTTCAAGGCTGAAAAGACCAAGGCGTTGCAACCTGGTTTCATAAGGGAGCTGCTCCATCCCTTGGATCATTCTTGTTGCCCTTTTCTGTACCTTTTCCAGTTCCGTTATATCCTTCTTGAGGTGCGGTGACCAGAATTGTACACAGTACTCCAGATGTGGCCTCACCATAGATTTGTAGAGAGCAATACAACATTTGCCGACCTATTTTCGATTCCCTTCCTGATCATGCCAAGCATAGAATTTGCTTTTTCACTGCTGCTGCGCACTGGGTTGACATCTTCATTGAGCTGTCCACCAAAACCCCAAGATCCCTTTCCTGGTTTGTCTCGGAAAGCTTTGACCCCATCAATTGGTAGGTGTATTTGGGGTTCTTTGCCCCGATGTGCATGACTTTACACTTGTTTAGGTTAAAATGCATTTGCCACTTTGTTGCCCATTCACTCAATTTCGAGAGATCTTTCTGGAGCTCTTTACAATCAGTTTCATTTTTAACTACCCTGAACAGTTTAGTGACGTCTGCAAACTTTCCTACCTCACAATTCACTCCTACATCCAGATCATTAATGAATAAATTAAAAAAGCGGACCCAAAACTGAACCTTGGGGTACGCCACTTCTCACCTCTTTCCACCCAGAGAAATGTCCGTTTATTACCACCCTTTGTTTCCTACAGTTTAGCCAGGTTCCAATCCAGGACAAGACCTGTCCTCTGATTCACGGGCTGTGCGGCCTGCGTCGGCAGACAGCCCGCAGCTCCAGAGAACGATCAGAGGAGCGGCGGCTTTGGAGTGCCTGCCATCCCGGGAGGCGATCCGGGCCTTGATCGTCTTCTGGGTCACTGACTGCTCCCGCTGCAGGCCCAGATCGCCTCCCGGGATGGCAGGCACTCCATGGCAGGGTGATCAGCCGATCGGGAACGCCTCTGACGGAACGGCTGGGGGCAAGAGCAGGCAGAGGCCTGCAGCCTCCGATCATCTGCTGCTCTGCTCTGGCGGTGGCTGGGTCCGTTTATCGAGGTAGGTTTCTTAGGATTTGTTATACTTCAACACACTAGACTCTCCCCCCTCCCCTCCTGGAGGTTCCAATTTCCCAAGGCACACCTGATGATTGCTCACGGCACACTAGTGTGCCCTGGCACACTGGTTGGGAAACACGGCCTTACAGGGTGATGATAACTGCATCTCAGAGATCTGATGGCAGTTCACCTTTTTCCCAGCAACTCACAAGGAGCTCGTGGAATTTAGCGTGAAGTACAGGACACAGCATATTACTTGAGAACACAGAACTGCTGGACCACTTTCACAATAAAATAAATAATAAAATAAATAAATAATAAAATAAATAAATTGTGTATAACTTTTATTAAACCCGAGGGTGGGAACTGTCTTGTTTTGACATATGTGTCTGTTGTTTTGTGAAGCTTTCCAGCTGTGTGGAGAATCTACAAAATGCAGGCGCATATGTACAGGACGCAGGTTGTCACGTGCACCTACATTTCGTGGGTGAAAATCAGCCCATGATTTTGGACCTCTCTCTCTTCGCAAAAAGGGACGCAGGGAGGAGAGCGATTCGCATTATGATTTACAAGCTCGAGCCTTTCAGACAGAGAACTATTTGAAACTGCGGCCAAATGTTTTGTCTGACTTTGTATGTTTTACAGCTTGCTTACTGTTTAGGTCTCTCTCTTTTTCTTTCTTTCTTTCTTTCTTTCTTTCTTTCCAAAAGTCATCGCCTCCCGCTTTGGACTTTGGCTCATTCGGTTCCTGTTTGGCTTCCTTCGCCCTTCCCTTTCCCTGGCTTTCTCTCTGTTCCTAGTTGTGTGGCATATTATACATAATACGTCCACGAATCATACTGTTTTGTATTTGGAAAGCGGCAAAGTGGCAAAAACCAGAATCGGAAGATTTCCGGGGATGCTCTTGTGTTTTTGAAATCCGTTTCCCTTCCTTGAAGGCTTTGCGACGGCCTTCTTCTCCCAGATGTGGGATGACATATGCTTCAAGGCCATTGAGCTCAAGTCAAAACAAATAAGCAAACCATGTCTGAACCCTCTTTATATACAGTATATATATACAGTGTGTGTATATATATATATATATATATATATATATAGAGAGAGAGAGAGAGAGAGAGAGAGAGAGAGAGAGAGAGAGTTGTTTTTCTTCTTCTTGCAGTCTGCAGTCTTCAATGGACTCCGGATATGTTCAGGCCCGGATCATGCCTTTTTGGCACCCTAGGCCAAAGGCTCCGCCCCCTGCCCGCACCCAGCTCCGCCCCACCCACGGCTCTGCCCCACCCGCTGTTTGGGCTGGAAGTCAGCCTGAAGAAAAGTGAAGTCCTCTACCAGCCCGCACCACAGGAAGAACACCATCATCCCCACGTCAGCATAGGCACATCTGTGCTTAAGTCCGTCCAGCAGTTCACCTCTCTGGGAAGCATCATCTCTTCAGGCACCAAGATTGATAAAGAGATTGATCACAGATTACCAAAGCTCTGGGTAATCCGCCCCCTCCCCGGCTTCAGCTCTCCCACAGCTTCTCCAGCCTTGAGGGGGCACTGCCAAGCCTGCATTGTACTGGCTCTGCCACCGTTGTCTTGGCACTGCCCCCTCAAGGCTGGAGAAGCTGTCGGAGAGCTGAAGTTGAGAGGGGGGGGCATGGCATGGCCTGGCTCCACTCCCTCCCCCAGCTTCGGCACTCCCAACAGCTGCTCCCAGCAGGCCACCATCCCCCAGCCGTTCTTTACTGTGTTAGAGTGTCATTTGGATTGGAACCTGGCTAAACTGTAGGAAACAAAGGGTGGTAATAAATGGACATTTCTCTGGGTGGAAAGAGGTGAGAAGTGGCGTACCCCAAGGTTCAGTTTTGGGTCCGTTACTTTTTAATTTATTCATTAATGATCTGGATGTAGGAGTAAATTCTGAGGTAGCAAAGTTTGCAGACGACACTAAACTGTTCAGGGAAGTTAAAAATGAAACTGACTGTAAAGAGCTCCAGAAAGATCTCTCGAAATTGAGTGAATGGGCAACAAAGTGGCAAATGCAGTTTAACCTAAACAAGTGTAAAGTCATGCACATCGGGGCAAAGAACCCCAACTACACTTATCAATTGATGGGGTCAAAGCTTTCCGAGACAAACCAGGAAAGGGATCTTGGGGTCTTGTGGACAGCTCAATGAAGATGTCTACCCAGTGCGCAGCAGCAGCGAAAAAACAAATTCTATGCTTGGCATGATCAGGAAGGGAATCGAAAATAGGTCGTCAAATGTTGTATTGCCTCTACAAATCGATGGTAAGGCCACATCTGGAGTACTGTGTACAATTCTGGTCTCCGCACCTCAAGAAGGATATAACGGAACTGGAAAAGGTACAGAAAAGGGCAACAAGAATGATCCAAGGGATGGAGCGGCTCCCTTACGAAACCAGGTTTCAACGCCTTGGTCTTTTCAGCCTTGAAAGACGGCGTCTAAGAGGTGACTTGATCGAAGTGTATAAAATCATGCATGGGATAGAAAAGGTGAATAGAGAAAAATATTTTCCCTGTCACACAACACTAGGACTAGGGCACTCCTGAAGCTCCAAGGTAGGAAAATTAGGACTAATAAAGGAAATATTTCTTCACCCAGAGGGTCATTGGGTTATGGAACTCACTTCCAGAGGAGGTTGTGACAGCGGTCAGCCTGGACAGCTTCAAGGCAGGATTAGACAGATTCATGGATACCAAGGGAATCAGTAGCTACTGAAATGGACATCCAAGTGCCACCTCTGCGTTGATGGAGGCAGGCAGGATTTCCCCGGGTACTGGTTGTGGGGGGTCGGGAGCAGGTGAGGGTTCTGACCTCCTTTCTGCCAGAGATCCCCATGTACAACTAGTGGGCCACTGTGTGACACAGAATCCTGGACTAGATGGGCTGAGGCCCGATTCAGCATGGCTCTTCTTATGTTCTTATGTTCTTAAGAATCTAGAGCAACAAGCACCTGAGGCAAAGCACCAAAATCAGTGTATACAGAGCTATCGTACTGTTTATTCTCCTCTATGGGTCTGAAACATGGGTGTTTGGAAGAGTGTCCTTGCATCTCTGTCTGCGGGGTGAGGCTAAGACTAGCCAGGAAGCAGGGCCAGCCCCAGCCGTCTCAAGAATTTCCCGCCTTTGCTGGAGAAGAATCAATTTGGCAGGTGCTCCCATGGATTTGGGGGGCAGAGGGAGGAAGGGAGGCCGTTGCGACAGACTATATGAGTTATCCAGGTAGCACCTGGCAGGAGGAGCGTGGATCCCAGCCACCCAAGAACAATAGCCTGGGACAAGGGCAACGTGACTCCTGGTCTGAACTTTCCCCTTCTTTGTTTCCGAAGCCTGGAAGATTTCCTTCTCTAGACCTCCTCCAGGCGTATTTGCAGGAAGCACTTGGCCCATTTTCCCCCCTGTCCGCCCAGATAGACAGGTTTGATCCTTGACAACAAAAAACCAGTTCTAGCTGTTTTGAAATCTCTGTATTGTCGAAGGCCTTCCAAAATGACACAAAATGACACTCTAACACAGTCATACATATAGTTAATATGTTTGGAAATGTATTTATACACTCAGTGTGAAACCTGGGCCTGCTTCGATGAACACAACATAGATATCCTGGCACAAAACATAATACTAACCCAAGGAGGGACCATCAGTCAAAAAAACTGATTTTGCCATTTGAGAGTTGTAGTTGCTGGGAGTTATAGTTCACCCGCAATCAAAGAGCATTCTGAACTCCACCAATGATGGAATGGAATCAAACTTCCCACACAGAAGTCCCATAACCAAGAGGAAATACTATAAGAGTTTGGTGGGCATTGACCTTGAGTTTTGGAGTTGTAGTTCACCTATATCCAGAGAGCACTGTGGACTCAAACAATGTTGGATCAGGACCAAACGTGGCATGAATACTCAATATGCCCAAATGTGAACACAGATGGAGTTTGGGGAAAATAGACCTTGACATTTGGGAGTTACAGTTTCTGGGATTTATAGTTAACAGACAATCAAAGAGCATCCTGAACTCTTGCAACAATGGAATTGAACCAAACTTGGCCTATTGAACTCTCATTACCAACAGAAAGTACTGAAAGGGTTTGCTTGGGAATTAACCTTGAGTTTGGAAGTTGTAGTTCACCTACACCCAGAGAGCACTGTGGATGCAAACAATGTTATGTTATGTTGTTGTTTGTTTTCTATCCAGAATCACAATGTTGGAAGGAGGCTCGCCACTTTAAGGTCCCTCAAACAGGCATGGGAAAACTTCGGCCCTCTGGGTGCTTTGGACTCCAACTCCCACCATTCCTAACAGCCTGAGGCCCTTTCCTGCTTAAGTGGCTGAGGGGGGAGAGAGGGGCCTGAGGCTGCTAGGAATGGTGGGAGTTGGAGTCCAAAACACCTGGAAGGTCCAAGTTTGCCCATGCCAGCTTTCGACAGAGACCTCTTCCTCCCCCTCCCCCTTCGCGCCCTTTCTTCCCCCTCCTGCCCGACACTTACTTTTCCTTCTACGCTGCCGCTTCTGCCGCCATTTTGATCCGAGGGGGCAGCGTGAGCAGGGGCGGTCCTACAGGTAGGCCAAGTAAGCGGCCGCCTAGGGTGCCATCTGGGAAGGGGGCGCCATCCTGGCCGCATGGGGCGTAATCCTGACCCTGACGATGCCAGAAGTGACAAAGAGTTTCATCTATGCCAGGGGTGGGCAATTATTTTTTCCAAGGGGCCACACAAGCAGGGGCGGTCCTACAGGTAGGTCAAGTAGGCGGCCGCCTAGGGCGCCATCTGGGAAGGGGGTGCCATCCTGGCCGCATGGGGCGTCATCCTGGCCCTGCCGATGTTCCTCAAGCAGCGTCGCAGCTGCCTGCTTTTGGGCCCCGTCCTTGTGCGCTCCGACGCCGCTTCTGGGTATGTGCGGAGGTTTTTCGCGCAGGCGCAGCTGTCTCGAACTGAAGTTGAGCGCAGGAGCAACTGCACATGCGCGAAAACCTCCGCACATACCCAGTAGCTCCCTTGCGCAGAAGCCTGTAAGCAAAGCACTCCCTATCGGGCAGGCAGGGAGTGCTTCCCTCCCTTTGTCTCCGCTGCGGCGCGCGCGTTGCGGGAAGGAGAAAAGAATCAGTGAAGGAAGTGTAAGTGAAGGAATGAATGACGGGCTATAACAATAGAATAATGATATATTTTATATTACATGTAATGTTACAAACAACATTGCAGTATAGTGGTATTGTACAAAATAGTAATATATAATATTTTATTTTACTTTATTTTGGGTTATTTGAGTTTTGTAGGAGTCATGAAAATATTTAGTAGAGGATAATTTTATTTAAATAAATAATTTTATTTATTATTTTATAATAATAATATAATAGAATGTTATATAATACTAGCTGTGCCCGGCACGCGTTGCTGTGCCCAATTTAGAGATGCGAGAAAGTCTGAGTATGTAAGGGTTGGAAATGATGTTACTTACGGTCTTGGTGGGGTCATGTAGCCATGAATTGCGCACTTTCTATGTGTGCTCTAAATGATGCCATCTGGAAGCATGAGTTGTATTGTCTTATATAGCGGAGGAAGTGTTTTGATTCTGGAGTGTGCCCGACATCAGCTGAATCGGGCCGTTTCATATTCACTTCCTCAGGGCCTGGACAATATTGATATATAGTGTGTCCACTCAGCAAAGTCTGTAGTGGTTGTGGAGGAGTGGCAAGTGGTGGGAGAGAGACTTTACCGTCTAGGCAGCACATTCCCGGTGTTTCTGCTGGGTATTTCAGGGCTTTGCAGTGTGTGCAGATGTGCGTTAGGGTGCCAATGTCGGCCTCTGGCGCCATGCTGTAGTCTTCTGCAGCGTTGTATCTGAAGGCTAGGCGGTGGAATTGGTTGTGGTGTTTTTGAAGTTTGTTTTCTGTGTTGCGACGTCGTGTTTCTGCGCTCCTTGCGCGCTGCTGCTGTTGTGTTGCATTTCTGCGTCTTTGTTGTTGCTGGCTGCGCGCTTCTTCTTGTCGTGCAGTTCTTTGCGTTTGGTTCTCAGCTGTGCGTCGTGCAGTGACCTGTTGTCTGTGTCTCTGCTGCGCAGTGTGTTTCTGTTCTGGCGTTTGTTCTGCCCTTTTTTGTTTGATGTATGTAGCGTTGTGAGTGTGTCGTCCGATGCTGTTATTTTTATAAGGCATGGCTTGTCTTTTGGGTCAGTTTCTGTCTGTGTGGAAGGAAGGAATGGTTTTAGTTTGTGGTGTTTGTAGGTGTTGTGTGTACGGGGTCCCGTAAGGTTGGTGGGATGGGTTGTGATTGGAAGTTGTGTTGTGTTGTGTGGGTAGGAATTTGCTGGAGAATTGCTCCCTCAGAGTTTTGTTTTGGCAGTTTAACCCTCAAACACCAACTGAAATCTCTCAGCATTCTATCCTAGCCTTGGATGGCTCTTGCCAGCGTTGCTATGGTTACAGCAGTTATGCAAATCCGCCCTTATTGGCAGCCAATCATGTTGTTCAGAATGTAAAGGCTGGGTGAGTCTTTGGCTGCCCCGAGGATGCTGGTAAATGTAGTTTTATTTTTTACTCGTTGTTTTGGGGGCCTTTTAGGTTTTGGGGGAAAGTTTCTTTGCTATAAACGTACCTTGCTTGAGGCCTATTTCTGTTGGCAAGTATTGTGTTTCTCTGCGTTGTATGGTTTCTTTGTTTGAGGTATACATCACATGACGTGAACCCATTTATATAATAGACTAGCTGAACCCGGCACGCGTTGCTGTGCCCTATTTAGGAGATGTGAGATGGTACCTGACGCCAACCAGGATTGCAAAATATGCAAAAATTATGATATCAAATGTTGGAAATGTAAAAGGGTAAGGGAAGTTTTACCACTGTTGGTGGAACTGTAATAAAGTGTATCCGTTTTGGGTGAAGGTACATAGAGAGCTACAAAGTATTTTGAAAATCAAGTTCCCTCTGAAGCCAGAGTATTTGTTATTGGGGTTGCTAGACTTCAATATAGATGTTAATAATGAAAAAATACTTGTACACTGCATTACAGCAGCAAGATTAACGGTGGCGAGGTTGTGGAAAGACCAGACTGTACCGAATATAGAGGATTGGTACTCAAGATATTCGAAATAATGAAAATGGACATCCTCACCCAGAAGAGGGCGCAAGAGACTAATAGAAAAAAACAGACTGAGTTCATTAATTGAAAATTTAAAGACCAAAAAATATGATTGGTGGCCGGATGTAGACCTTTAGACTTTATTAGATTCTATAAGAACAGGTTGATTAATGTTTGTAGTAGACTGGCTTTATGATTTAGAAATAGTCAAGATTGGAGACATAGCTGGCTCAAGAAGCTATGCAGAGCGACAGTTAAGCTGGAAGTACTCATGTTATGTTTGTTTCGTTTTGTTTTATGTGCCCGAGGGTTTGTACTGTTTCCTTTATCAATGAAGCATCAGATGGAAATCGGAAACCGATGAAATTTGTAGACCCCTCGTGTTAGTGTACACATGTCATGTATGTCTGTTATGAAATACTTTAATAAAGATGATTTTATAAAAAAAATTAAAAAAAAAAAAAAAAAGGAGATGTGAGATGTTAGTGGGTATGTGTACGTGTATGTATGTATGTATGTGTCGGGAAGAGGTGGCTCTCAATCACTCTCTCTGTCTTCCATTATCTCTTTCACTCTCTGTACCTCTTGGTTTGTGTCTCT
Organism: Anolis apletophallus; assembly: GCA_030556195.1. Classification (NCBI taxonomy): domain Eukaryota; kingdom Metazoa; phylum Chordata; class Lepidosauria; order Squamata; family Anolidae; genus Anolis; species Anolis apletophallus. Next base: position 2,782 of record JARBWK010000316.1, on the reverse strand, counting down.
CTCTGTCTCTCTCTCTCATGGTGGTGGGGGAGGTAGTGGGATGTAGTTGGGAGGACGGGAAGAGGCGGTGGAGGTGGGCATTGCGGCGGCCGTGTGTTCCGGGCCCGGAAGGGGCTTGGAGATGGTGTAGGAGGCGGGCTGGGCCAGGGGACTACAGTTCCCAGAAGGCCCCGAGCGGCCAGTTTGCTCTGTTTCCTGCCCTGTCTCCGCCCCGGGTCCCAAACAGGAAGGTGGCCGGCGAGAGAGGGCGAGGACGCAGCGGGAAAGGCGTCCGTGCGCGTTCACTGACCTTCCAGGCGCCGCATGGAGCCGTGTGGCACGGACGCCTTCCCGCGGCGTCTCGTTCTCTCCTCCGGCTGCCTTCCTGTTTGGGATCCGGTCGCGGCGCGCGCCTCCCTGGCCTTCTGCCCCCTCTCCTCGGCCGTGGGCCGCCGGTCCTGGCTGATGGCGGCCAAGGTGGCAGGCGCGTGTCCCGGGTTGAGGAGCGGCTTGGACGTTGCGGAGAAGGGGGGCACGGCGGCGCGGGTGGGTTCAGGCAGCGGGTGAGAGGCGTGTCGTGTCCGGGTTGGTGGCAATGTGTTGGCGCGTGGAGGTGGGGTGGGGGTTGCGTTGAGGAGGAGGTGCGCGGAGTCTTAGCTGCTGCCGCCGCCGCCGCCGCGCAAGCGTGGAAATGTTGTTTTTCGGGGGTGTTTTTGAGGGGGTTGCGTTGTGTTTTGGGGTGTTTTTGTGGGCCCTATAGGAACCCAGGGGTATGGATCAGTGGCATTGCGAGTTTTGTGTTTGTGGGACATGTAGTTTTCACGCCTATTTGCCGGGTACCACGACCACTCTCTTTTTATATATATAGATTAGAATGTCAATATATTATAATATAATTATATTGTAATGTAGTATAATATAATTATGATATAATATAGTATGAGTATGGTATAATATATTGTATATACATTGATACAATATAATACTACTAATGGTATTGTGATATTGTAATTGTATATTCGTTTTTACATGGGGGCAAAATAATGTTTTGGGGCGCCAAAATAATGTTCGCTTACCATTTAAAATTACCTTAGACCGCCCCTGAGCGTGAGCATGTTCAGGAGGGGAGGGGGAGGGGGGAAGACGTGACCCGTGCGGGCGCTACTGCGCAGACTCGCCCCAGAGCAGAGCGAGGCAAAGCGAGCAGAGCGAGGCTGGGAAGAAGGGAGCCTGAGTGGAAAATAATATGTGTTCGGCAGGAGGGGGAAGAAAGGGTCTTGGAGGTCGCACTTTCCCACGGCACACCTGGTGATCGCTCACGGCACACTGGTTGGGAAACACTGATTTTTAATGGGTTCGACATTTCGTCGCACTTTGCCCAAAGACTACCCCTGAATCCGCGCTCGTGTCCGAGGCCACAGTTCTCTGTGGCTGTCAAAGGTTTGAGAACTCAAACAGGGGACCCTTGTCTTTTGCGACCATAATGCAAAAGCCACCTGTGTTGCTCCCTTATCCTTCCCAGCATTGAGTAAACGGATTGGGAAGTCATTTCTGGACAGGACTAGAGTGTGATATTTATATAACCAGGGTTTTTTTTTGGTTTTGTTTTGGTCTGGGTTTCTGTTCTCAGCAGCGTCCACGCCTTTGTTTCCAGCAGCCCTCCTGTGGACTATGAGGCCTGAACTCTGACATCTGATGTCCTGAGAACAGGGTGTTGTGCTTTCTGGAGTCCGAAGTCTTTATTTTTTCTCTTTTTCCAGGAAGCTCCTTGGCCCTGATCGGAGTGAGAAACCTACCAACCGTCTCCCCGAGAAGGAGGTTTGACCGAAGCTTTCGAGCAAAACACACACATGGCAAAAAGTCTTGTGCATATTTGGGAGACGGTCCAGTCGAAAGGAGGGGGGTTGCTTTTAAAAATAGAACCACAACGCCGTTCCTGAGATAAAGACACTGGCTAGGAACGAGGCTGTTGTGTCTCCGTATCGTACCCTCCAACTGTCCTGAATTGACAGGGGCCAACCCGGATTAATCCTCTGCCATCCACTTTTCAGCTGCGTTGATGTCCTGGTTTCTTTCTTCTCCTACCTTATCGGCTTGGCACCAGAACTTCAGCAACACTGTAGAAGCAAAGCGACAGCGCCACCTAGTTTTCACCACCAGAACTTTAGCATCACTGTAGAAGCAAAGCAACAGCGCCACCTAGTGTTCACCACCAGAACTTTAGCAACACCGTAGAAGCAAAGCACCAGCACCACCTAGTTTTCACCACCAGAACTTTAGCAACACTGTAGAAGCAAAGCACCAGCGCTACCTAGTGTTCACCACCAGAACTTTAGCAACACTGTAGAAGCAAAGCACCAGCGCTACCTAGTGTTCACCACCAGAACTTTAGCAACACTGTAGAAGCAAAGCACCAGCGCTACCTAGTGTTCACCACCAGAAGTTTAGCAACACTGTAGAAATAAAGCACCAGCGCTACCTAGTATTCACCACCAGAACTTTAGCAACACTGTAGAAGAAAAGCACCAGCGATACCTAGAGTTCACCACCAGAACTTTAGCAACACTGTAGAAGCAAAGCACCAGCGCCACCTAGTGTTCACCACCAGAAGTTTAGCAACACTATAGAAGCAAAGCACCAGCACCACCTAGTTTTCACCACCAGAACTTTAGCAACACTGTAGAAGCAAAGCAACAGCGCCACCTAGTTTTCACCACCAGAACTTTAGCAACACTGTAGAAGCAAAGCAACAGCGCCACCTAGTTTTCACCACCAGAACTTCAGCAACACTGTAGAAGCAAAG
>JARBWK010000315.1:0-37043 GCA_030556195.1 Anolis apletophallus | reverse complement strand
TGCTGAGGTAACCCGAGAGGTTTCCTTATTGGAGGTCAGCAGTGTGGACATAGAAAGATTGTCCAGTCTGAGGCCGGTCAAGAAGTGGAGTGGTCACATATTGGCGGCAGCGGTGGGATCTTTAAGAGAGGGTCCACCCTGTCCAGCCGGTTGATTTGAACATAGCTTCACCGCACTGGGCAATAATAGTTCTAAATGTTTCTAAAGAACTTACAAAACTAAAGTTCTGGTGGTGAACACTAGGTGGCGCTGGTGCTTTGCTTCTACAGTGTTGCTAAAGTTCTGGTGGTGAACACTAGGTGGCGCTGGAGCTTTGCTTCTACAGTGTTGCTAAAGTTCTGGTGGTGAACACTAGGTGACGCTGGTGCTTTGCTTCTACAGTGTTGCTAAAGTTCTGGTGGTGAACACTAGGTGGCGCTGGAGCTTTGTTTCTACAGTGTTGCTAAAGCTCTGGTGGTGAACACTAGGTGGCGATGGTGCTTTGCTTCTACAGTGTTGCTAAAGCTCTGGTGGTGAACACTAGGTGGCGCTGGTGCTTTGCTTCTACAGTGTTGCTAAAGTTCTGGTGGTGAACACTAGGTGGCGCTGGTGCTTTGCTTCTACAGTGTTGCTAAAGTTCTGGTGGTGAACACTAGGTGGCGCTGGTGCTTTGCTTCTACAGTGTTGCTAAAGTTCTGGTGGTGAACACTAGGTGGCGCTGGTGCTTTGCTTCTACAGTGTTGCTAAAGTTCTGGTGGTGAACACTAGGTGGCGCTGGTGCTTTGCTTCTACAGTGTTGCTAAAGCTCTGGTGGTGAACACTAGGTGGCGCTGGTGCTTTGCTTCTACAGTGTTGCTAAAGTTCTGGTGGTGAACACTAGGTGGCGCTGGTGCTTTGCTTCTACAGTGTTGCTAAAGTTCTGGTGGTGAACACTAGGTGGCGCTGGTGCTTTGCTTCTACAGTGTTGCTAAAGTTCTGGTGGTGAACATTTCAGAACTCTAACAAAACGTTCAAAACTTCATTATTGCAATTTTTAAGACAGAACCAATTAGGAACTGCCATTTATAACAAAATTTTGAAAGTTTTGTTAGAGTTCTGAAATGTTCACCACCAGAACTTTAGCAACACTGTAGAAGCAAAGCACCCGCGCCACCTAGTTTTCACCACCAGAACTTTAGCAACACTGTAGAAGCAAAGCACCAGCGCCACCTAGTTTTCACCACCAGAACTTTAGCAACACTTTAGATGCAAAGCACCAGCGCCACCTAGTGTTCACCACCAGAACTTTAGTTTTGTAAGTTTTTGTAAGAACCGTTTAGATCAGGGTTGGGCAATTATTTTTTCCAAGGGGCCACACGAGAGCCAAAAAATCTGGAGGGCCGCACCTAAAGGCGGAACTACAGTCTAATCTACATTATTTATTTATTATTTATTTATTTACTATATATTACACATCATTAATATTAACATATTAATATATCAAGAAATATTCATATATTATTAGTATTAATATCATAATTATTATAGTGTGTATATATAGACATTATAATATATTGAAATTATAATATAGCATTATATATTATATTATATTATTATATTCTTGGCCAAATGCGGTCTTTTCCCCTCCAAATCCTCATTAAATCGACCCAATAAGTTGGCATAATATTCACCATTGATTGTTTTGCCCTTTAGAAGGTAGTCAATGTGGATTATACCGCGTACATCCCAAAAAAACAGTCGCCATGACTTTATTGTCTGACAAACCCATCTTGGCCTTCTTTGGCGCCGATTCACCCCGAGAAACCCACTGTTTTGACTGCTGTTTGGTGTCTGGTGTGTTGTGGTGGATCCATGTTTCGTCCACGGTTACGAAAAGGCGCAAAGACTCGTCCATATTGAGATTGAACAACGCCAAACACTCCTGCGAAATTATCACATGATTGCGTTTGTGGTCGATTGTGAGCAAATGCGGCACCCATCTTGCGTAAGTTTTATCATACCCAAGTGATCACTTAAAATTGAAACCACTGAGCCACATGAGATGCCTATGGCTTCCACAATCTCTCGCACTTTCAATCTCCGATCGGCCAACACCATATTGTGATTTTTTTTCAATTGTTTCGGGTGTAGAGACCTCAACTGGGCACCTTCCAGAACGTCCGGCACCTTCCGTGCTTGTACGGCCACAACAAAATTCAGTAAACCACTTTTTTTTACCATTGAAATTGATGGTGCAGAGTCTCCATAGTATTTATCAAGCTTAGCTTTGGTTTGAGCGATGGGTTTTTCCCGCAAAAAACAATGCGTAATGAGCACACAAAATTCACTTTTTTCCATTTTCTCCTCAAATCAGGCGGTAGTCTGCTATCAATGGCTGTCAAACACAAACTAAATGACGCGGCTTGTTCAAATTTTGACAGGAGTCATCTGACAGATGCCTGTTGACAGGAGCAGTGTTGCCCTTTCAGATAAGAGGCGGGAAATTCAAAAAGTCACGGACTTATTGACCCACCCTCGTATATACCATGCATGGGCAAACTTGGGCCTTTCAGGTGTTTTGGACTCCAACTCCCACAATTCCTTCCTTTTCCCCCTCAGCCGCTTACAGGTGGCAAACACATGTTTGGGTCTCTTTCAGTCACTCCGCAGCTCGCCGGTGTTTGTTTATTCTGCTCATTTATATTACGCCAAGGCTGTGTTTAGGAAACCAGCTGGAGGTAATGAAGGTGTAATACATCTCTCTCGGCGTTAATATTAGCTTCTGAAAGGCCAAGGAGCAACCTGCGGTTTTTTATATATGATTTCCCAGCAATTCTATACCTTTATGTTTCTTATTTGAAATTATGTGGTCATATGTTTAATGTAGAAACTGCCCCCCCCGTGACGCAGCGGGTTAAACCGCTGAGCTGCTGAACTTGCTGACCGAAAGGTTGGTGGTTTGGATCCTGGGAGGCAGGGTGAGCTCCCGCTGTTAGCCCCAGCTTCCGCCAACCTAGCAGTTTGAAACCATGCAAATGTGAATAGAAAAATAGGTACCGCTTCTGCTGGAAGGTAACAGAGCTCTGTGGCGTCATGCTGGCCACATGACCTAGGGCAACGATTTTCAACCTTATTTGAGCCGCGACACATTTTTTACATTTACAAAATCCTGGGGCACACCACTAACCAAAATGACACAAAATGACACTCTAACACAGTAATACATATCGTTAATATGTTTTTCAATGTATTTATACACTCATTTTACTAACTGTCACCCTCCGCCCTCGTGACGCCGCTGCTTCCGCCAAACCCCCCTCTTGCCCCCTGGAGGCCCACGCGCAGGAGGCCTGTCACCGTTCCATGGGGAGGGCTGCGCTGAGTGGCCGAAGCGCACGCGGGCTCGGCTGAGCAGGACTAATAGGAATTGAGCACATGTGGTGGCTCCGAGCCTCGGGACAAGCTGCGGTGGATGCTCGCAACCGTCGCCACCCCCAGCTCTCCTTCCCAAAGGGGTTCAGCCCCCCCCCAGGAGTGCCTCCCCTCCCCCCGCGTCCCTTCAGCTTCCCTGCTGTCGCCTTGGGCCAGATTGGGAAGGAACCAAGCTGGGCTGTGGAGCATCCCGGCCTCTGCTGTGCAGCGAACCTGGAGCCCAGCCAGGAGAGGCCAGGAGATGAGGGGTTGCTCCCCTTCCCCGGCGCGGAGGGGCTAGAGGGCAGAAAGCCTCGCCTCGAGCCTCCGGGAGCGGGGTCGGACGGGGGCAGCTCCCGCAGACTCCTCCTCCCTCTCCTCCTCCTTGCTGCCAGAGGAGAGGAGCGCAGAAGAGCACCCAGGAGCCAGGAAGCAGGAGGAGCCCCAGTTAGCCCTTGGAAGGGAAGGAGAGAGAGAGGAGGGAGGGAGGAAAGCTCTTGACGCCGAGGCAGGGGTGGTCCAAGGTAATTTTAAATGGTAAGCGAACATTATTTTGGCGCCCCCAAATTATTATTATTATATAATAAATTATTATTATTAGGTTGGGAGGGGCAAGTAATAAACTATTATTATTAGAGGGCAGAGGCGAATATTATTATTATTATTATTAAAGGGTCAGGGATTATTATTATTTATTATTATTATTATTAGAGGGGAGAGTCAGTTAATATGTTATATTATTATTACTGCAGGGAGTAATAAATTATTATTATTAAATTGGGGGTGCTTTGGGGGTGCTTTCCCCCTGCATGGCAGATTGGGGTTGGGCTGGGTGGCCCTTGGGGGTCTCTTCCATCCATCTCTATGGTCCAGCTGGAAGGGGCTCCCAGGGGCCACCCTGCCCAGGCCTCTTCGGCACCCTCCGATCCCTCCCGACAGATGGCCATCCCGCCTCTGTTTCCAAGCCTCCAGAGAGAGTGAGGGAGCCTATTGCCAAGCAAACAAAGGCAACACAGGCCTGCTGCTCCCTGGTGGCCTATCCACCCTGACCCCACCCGAACAGCGCTCCCTTTCTTCCTCCTTCCCTCAGCCTCTTGATTCCTCCGGGGCGCCTCCTCCGCTGCTCCTCCTGCCACTCACGGGCCACAACCGCACACCATTGGCTCCCGCGGAGAGGCCCGCCCCCGTGGCCAGGCAACAGGCACCTGCCACCATGGGAAACGCGCGCAGGTCCCACCCCCTCCGCCCGCTACGCTTCTACGCCTAGAGGGGAGGGGAATTCGCCCCTTCCCACTGATGACTCCCTTCGTGACGGCGTACTTGGCTTCCACGTGAGACCGGCCCTGCGCCGAGGGCTCTCCCTGACTGCAGCCAGGCTGGCTGGCATTGCTGCTTCGGCCAGGAAAGCCTCATTTCTGCTGCCTGAAGTTTCCTGCTAGACTCTCTCTCTCTCCCAACACTTTAATTTCCCACGGCACACCTGATGATCGCTCACGGCACACTAGTGTTCCGCGGCACACTGGTTGAAAATCACTGACCTAGGAGGTGTCTACGGACAATGCCGGCTCTTCAGAAATGGAGACGAGCACCACTCCCAAGAGTCGGAGACGACTAGGCTTCATGTCAGGGGAAACCTTGACCTTTACACTTTACTTTGAATGTAAGGCACTTGGAGGCCCCTTCTACACAGCTGAATAAAAGTGAGATTATCTGCTCTGAGCTGGATTATATGGCAATGTAGACTCAGATAATCCAGTTCAATGCCGATAATGTGGGTTATCTGCCTTGATATTCTGGATTCTGTGGCTGTGTTGAAAGGCCCTGAGTCTCCTTCGGGAAGGATAAAGCAGGGAATAAATAAATATAAACATAACAATTTCGGCGGTGACCAGGGGAGCATTTGCACAGTTAAAACTTGTGCGCCAGCTGCGCCCGTACCTTGGGAAGTCTGACTTGGCCACGGTGGTCCATGCTCTGGTTACATCCCGTATAGATTACTGCAACGCTCTCTACACGGGGTTGCCTTTGAAGACTGTTCGGAAGCTGCAACTAGTCCAACCAGGGCCGTAGCCAGGATTATGTTTCGGCGGAGACTGGGTGGAAGAGGGTCTACCCTAGCAAACCTTTTGTATTGTTATCCCAATAACCCCATTAATGTAGGATATAATGAGCATGGTGATCAGATCATGATATGAATAAACATAACAGTTTAAATAATGTACCAGTAAGGCCTTTTCGTGGACCACCCTGAGAATTTCGGGGGGCTGAAGCCCCTTAGCCCCCCTGGCTACATGCCTGCGCCCAACGGACAGCAGCCAGGTTGATAACAGGAGCAGTATTCAGAGAGCGTACAACTCCTCTGTTGTGCCAGTTTGCTACCGGGCACAATTCAAAGTGCTGGCTGTAGCCCTTAAAGCCCTAAATGGTTCAGGTCCAACTTACCTGTCTGAACGCATCTCTCCCTATGAACCATCGAGATGTTTAAGATCATCTGGACTGGAGAGGCCCTGCTCTCGGTCCCGCCTCTTCGCAGGTGCAACAGGCGAGAACTAGAGACAGTGCCTTTTCATTAGTGGCTCCTCGGCTTTATAACGCCCTCCCTAGAGACATCAGATCGGCCCCCTCCCTCCTAACATTTCGCAAGAAAGTCAAGACCTGGCTGTTTGAGCAGGCATTTGATCATGAAATATAAAGGTTTAATTAGATCTTTGGAATGACGACGATGTGATGGAAAGTGATTTCAACATGACGCTGAGACTGCAATTGTATGTTTTTAATTGTTAATTTGTTGTTATATGGTTATTTTTTTGGTTTGTTTGCTTGTGTTGCATTGAGTATGAAAGCAGTGGGCAACACCGTAGTGTCAATGCAAAACAGCAATTCGATGGCCATTTCCGGATTTAGGAGTGGTCCGTCCTCCGTGATGTTTGAACAACTCTGAACGATCCACTTTAATTGAGGACGCTATCATTTCCGCCTCTGAGGAAGTCTATACGACGAAACGGCCCTCAGCCGGCTCAGGAGAGAGCTCCCGCCGTCAGGCGCCCCTTCTCCACTGCCCACACCCACCCGGTGAGCAGTGGACCCCTCTACTTTTACCCAGGCATTCGCCTTATACCTCTTACGACCAGGACGCCCTGTTATTCATCCCGAACTACCTTACCCAACACCCTCTACGGGCCGTCACTGTACGTTCCCGCACATGCGCAGACCCGTTCGGGTTACAGAGCGAGCCTCGCTGGACTACAACGCCCACAACCCATAGCGGCGAGCCACTGCGCATGCCAGCAAGAGTGCCACAGCATCAGGGACTGATTGAGCGTTACCAGCCCTTTCCGCTTGACTCGGAACACCGGGGATTCTCCCACCTTGGCGGTTCGTTCCTGTCCACGGTGACATTTTGAACTGCCTTGAGCTTTATAGGAAGGTGCAACTGTTTTCCTTTCTGTATTGAATGACTCCTCTATTGATTTATTTGCATTTGCCATTGTGCCTCTGAGATTACTTTACTTGTATTGAACATACTGTATAGCGACATTACTATGGTGGTTTATCCACTCTAATTGATGTATATTTCCCATTGTGGAGTTTGTTACTTATACTCTTGACCACTAAATGAACTACTTTGATTTTATTATCATTGTTTGATTTTGCTTATTTGCCTACTCGAATTGCTGTTTTGCATTGTGTTGCATTGAGGGCAGAGACTGCCTTGTGTAAACCGTCCCGAGTCGCCTTCGGGCTGAGAGGGGTGGTATAGAAACGTGAAAAATAAATAAATAAATAAATAAGCCAGTCAAGATGGTCCCATTGGTGATCGGCACACTGGGTGCAGTGCCTAAAGACCTTGGCCTGCACGTAAACAGAATCGGCGCTGACAAAATTACCATCTGTCAGCTGCAAAAAGGCCACCCTACTGGGATCTGCGCACATTATTCGCCGATACATCACACAGTCCTAGATACTTGGGAAGTGTCCCGGGTGTGATCCAATACAACAACCGGCAGAGTGATCTTGTCTGCTGTGGACTCAACTTGTTGTGTTTCAAACAATAATAATAATATATGAACCAGGCTTAGTTTGGATTAGAGTGGAACCATGACTTCTCTCGATCAGGATACTACGCTCCTATTGATGCAGCCTAAAATCCTTTTCAATTTTTCAGGCAGCACCACATAGCTATGCATTTAATTCTTATTGCTTAAGCCAGGGCTGTCCAACTTCTACCGGCCCAGGGGCATGAATTCCGGTCACTGATGACCTGGGGGGCCGTAGGGTCTGCCCCCGCCCCCGACTCCACCCTCTCCCCAGCTCCGCCCCCACCCCACCCCGCCCCTGCATGCATAAAGTCAAATATCATCTTTTACTGAGATAAAATGCAGGGATAAGATATTAAATTATTTTAATTTAATATTAAATATATTTAATTCCATCCTCCTCTCTCCCCTTATTTTAATTTAATATTAAATATATTTAATTCCATCCTCCCCTCTCCCCTTATTTTAATTTAATATTAAATATATTTAATTCCATCCTCCTCTCTCCCCTTATTTTAATTTAATATTAAATATATTTAATTCCATCCTCCTCTCTCCCCTTATTTTAATTTAATATTAAATATATTTAATTCCATCCTCCTCTCTCCCCTTATTTTAATTTAATATTAAATATATTTAATTCCATCCTCCCCTCTTCCCTTATTTTAATTTAATATTAAATATATTTAATTCCATCCTCCCCTCTCCCCTTATTTTAATTTAATATTAAATATATTTAATTCCATCCTCCCCTCCCCCCTTATTTTAATTTAATATTAAATATATTTAATTCCATCCTCCTCTCTCCCCTTATTTTAATTTAATATTAAATATATTTAATTCCATCCTCCCCTCTCCCCTTATTTTAATTTAATATTAAATATATTTAATTCCATCCTCCCCTCCCCTTATTTTAATTTAATATTAAATATATTTAATTCCATCCTCCCTTCTCCCTTATTTTAATTTAATATTAAATATATTTAATTCCATCCTCCCTCTCCCCTTATTTTAATTTAATATTAAATATATTTAATTCCATCCTCCCTCTCCCCTTATTTTAATTTAATATTAAATATATTTAATTCCATCCTCCCCTTTCCCTTATTTTAATTTAATATTAAATATATTTAATTCCATCCTCCCTCTCCCCTTATTTTAATTTAATATTAAATATATTTAATTCCATCCTCCTCTCTCCCCTTATTTAATTTAATATTAAATATATTTAATTCCATCCTCCTCTCTCCCCTTATTTTAATTTAATATTAAATATATTTAATTCCATCCTCCCCTCCCCTTATTTTAATTTAATATTAAATATATTTAATTCCATCCTCCCCTCTCCTGATTTTAATTTAATATTAAATATATTTAATTCCATCCTCCCTCTCCCCTTATTTTAATTTAATATTAAATATATTTAATTCCATCCTCCCTCTCCCCTTATTTTAATTTAATATTAAATATATTTAATTCCATCCTCCCCTCTCCCCTTATTTTAATTTAATATTAAATATATTTAATTCCATCCTCCCCTCTTCCCTTATTTTAATTTAATATTAAATATATTTAATTCCATCCTCCCCTCTCCCCTTATTTTAATTTAATATTAAATATATTTAATTCCATCCTCCCTCCCCTTATTTTAATTTAATATTAAATATATTTAATTCCATCCTCCTCTCTCCCTTATTTTTATTTAATATTAAATATATTTAATTCCATCCTCCCCTCTCCCCTTATTTTAATTTAATATTAAATATATTTAATTCCATCCTCCCTCTCCCCTTATTTTAATTTAATATTAAATATATTTAATTCCATCCTCCCCTCTCCCCTTATTTTAATTTAATATTAAATATAATTAATTCCATCCTCCCTTCCCCCTTATTTTAATTTAATATTACATATATTTAATTCTATCCTCCCCTCTCCCCTTATTTTTATTTAATATTAAATATAATTAATTCCATCCTCCCCTCTCCCCTTATTTTAATGTATCCCATCTCCCCTTATTTCATCTTTAAATATATTTAATTTTATATTTAATACATGAGGGGAGATGGGGGGAGGGAATGAGGAGCCCCCTGAGGAGCCCCCCTGCTTCGGCCTACCTTTTCCAAACGCGCAGGATCCAGGAGTACCCGGACGACGAGAGAGGCGATGACTGACTGAGTCGAAGAAGGTCCTAATCGCGTCTGTGGGCCTCAGCGATCCAGTAGTAGAGTAGCCGAAGAGTATCACGAGAATACGCAATCCACACGGGATTTCGCTGTCAACGCCGGCGTGATCTCGCGTTGACAGCGAAATCCCGTGTGGATTGCGTATTCTCGCGATACTTGCTCCAAACCCGGAAGTAGGTATTTTTTTAAAAAAATTATTATTTATTTTATTTTTCAATTTTTATTTTTTATTTAAAAGCTTAGGGGGCCGGAGGGAAGGGGCCGGAGGGCCGTATACGGCCCCTGGGCCGCCAGTTGGACAGCCCTGGCTTAAGCGTTGTCCTGTTGGAATCCATGGGTTGGTTTTGATTCAGCTCTGCCTTATGTGTTGTCCTCAACCCTGCAGGACATCCTCGAAGGGGGCAACCTCCGCGTCCCTCTCCAGGAGCTCCACCAAATGATCCTCACCCCGATCAAAGCCTACTCTTCTCGGGCCTTGGCGGGGGATGGACACGGCCGGGACCCGGAGCCCCGCCGCCCCACGTCCCTGATCGTCTCCGAAGGCCACGGTCCCGACTGCAAGGACTCCGCTTCCGGGGGGGCTGCACCACCACCCGCACTTGCCGGGCTGCGAGGGCGAATCCGGAGGCATCCCTCTGGCCGAAGGAGACATCCCAGGGCAGTTCACGAAGGTGATGGGGAAAGGTGAGTCGTTTGCTTTCCTATTCAATCTCTGATGCAAAAACTTTGACTAATGTTGGGAAGAATCATAGTTGGAAGAGACCTCGTGGGCCATCCAGTCCAAACCCCTGCCAAGAAGCAGGAAAATTGCATTCAAAGCACCCCCGGCAGATGGCCATTTATTTTTGTTTGTTTACGCTACTTATACCCCGCCCATATCAGCCCGAAGGCGACTTAGTAGTTGGTATTTGAAAGTGGGAGAAGGCTGGGTGTCAAAGAAGTCGGTTGTGGGTGTCAGAAGAAGTAGGGTTGGTTAGTAAGAAGTGGCCTAAAATTGGTCAGGAAGCTAGCAGGGTCAGCTAGTGAGGAGACTCTACAACATGGGCCGGTAACCTATGGCTAGCGCTGGCAGCAGGGACACATACACACACAGAGCGTATCTATATACATAAAGGAAGACCCATCATCGAACGACCGTGCTAGGCAGAGAAACCTTACAAGGCAGAGACACCAAACTTGCCAACAAAAATAGGCGTCAGGCAAAGAAGGTTTTTAGCAAAGAAACTCCCCCAAAAAAACCTAGAAGGCCCCCAAAACAACGATTAAAAACCTATATTTCCCAGCGTCCTCTGTGGCCGCCAGCGAATCCCATTGGCCAACATCGGCCCACACAAAATGCAGGGAGGCTGAGTTCCCATAGTAACGGTGGGCAGAGCCAGCCAAGGCTAGATTAGAATGCTGAGTGATTTGAGTTTAGTCAGTTGGTGTTTGTGGGTTAAACTGCCAAGGCCAAGCTCTAGGAGGGAGCAGGTTCCCACACTCGAGAAACACAATCCAAAAGACCAAGCCAGCACAAAATGCCACACAACGCCAATATGCAGAAGATACACAACTATGTGTACAGAGCACATACAGGACAAAAGACACCCACAACAACCCACTTTATAAACACCACTCCCACAACATGACAGCCACACAACTCGCGATGCCTACCTCTACAAACCCACAACACAACAGACACACAACACACACAACGCATACATATCACTGCTACACAGAAACCTACACAGTACAACCAACTAACACAGGAGGACATAACAACTACCAGGAGGACAAAACACTAACACAAATAGGGCACCAGGGACACAGGCACCACTGACAAACACATACCGCCAGAATAACACAAACTTGCAAAACCCACAAAAAAAACAATCCTGCAACACAAAAACCCACCCCAACCAAAATTCATAACAAACACCACTGGCAAAAGCAACACCCCCTCCACATCACAACCAGCACACAGCCTGACTGAGACAACTATGTCACCACAACACACACAAAATACACCCCACAAATACCTGACAACTTCCCCAACACAAACCCCAGGACTGCACTCACTACTCACCACCACACATACCTCCAAATACACACACGTCCCAGGCACAATACTCCAGCAATTCCTACCCACACAACACAACACAACTTCCTATCACAACCCATCTCCCCAACCTTACGGGACCCCGCACACACAACACCTACCACCACCACGAACAAAAACCAACTCCACCTATACTCCAATCACAACACAATACTGTACTAATACTCTACAAACACACAAACACCCAAAATACCCCACCCACACAAGCATCAACCTCTACATCAACACAGCAGACGGAAAGACAAAAAACATTGTATATCCACAAGCTCTGCAGAACGCCAGCAACACCACACACCGAAAACTCCACAGGACTTCAACTTCCCATCCACCAGAACAACCCACAACGACACAGCCATGACCCCAACAACACCATAAGTAACATCAATTCCAACCCTTATATACTCAGACTTTCTCGCATCCCCTAAATAGGGCACAGCAACGCGTGCCGGGTACAGCTAGTAAATAAATAAATAAATAAATGATGTTTATGTATTCACCTTCAATCTACACAATCCTTAAGAAGCTCTACAGGTCTGTTTACACCAGATTTTCGTTCAACTTGGTCCCATCCGGATGTTCTTGCCTATAATTCCCATCAACCCCAGACAGCATGGATGATGGGAGTTGTCTGGTCAGACATAGATAGATACGAATTCAATATGTGGTCCACACGTTGGAAATCCTCGTACCCTACTTCTTGGTCAGTTGGCATCATTTTGTGGAGCTAATAGGCATGCTATGTGAGGACTTGAATCACTGGCTTGTTGTGAGTTTTTCAGGCTGTATGGCCATGTTCCAGTAGCATTCCCTCCTGACATTTCGCCTGCATCTGTGGCTGGCATCTTTAGAGGTTGTGTTAGAAGTTTGGGGGTTTGCTTTTTTTTCCGTGTCAGAAGCTACTTGAGAAACTGCAAGTCGCTCTGGTATGAGAGAATTGGCCGTCTGAAAGGACGTTGCCCAGGGACACCTGGATGTTTTGATGTTTTATCATCCTTGTGGGAGGCTTTTCTCACGTCCCTGCATGTGGAGCTGGAGCTGACAGAGGGAGCTTATTCGCACTCTCCCTGGATTCGAACCTACGACCTGCCGGCACAAGGGTTTAACCCACTGCACCACAGGGGGCTCCAGTGTTGGAAGTAAAGCAAGTGGAGAGTACAGTATAATCTATACCTGTGGAATGTCCAGGGTGGGAGAAGAAACCCTTGTCTGTTTGAAGCAAGTGTGGATGTTGCAATTAGCAAACTTGAATAGCATTGAGTAGCTGCAAAGTCTATCAGTGAGGGTATCTGCGTGGAGGTAGCCTGGCTGTTGTTGCCTGGAGGCACCCTCTGTTTGGGAGGTGTTAACTGACCTTTGGATGCTTGTTGTCTGCGGTTCCCCCTGATTGTGAGTGTTTTTCATTATTTACTGTCTATTCTGGTGTTATTAAATACTGGTAATCGGATTTTGTTCCTTTTGTGGATTTCAGTGACTTCTCAGTGTTGTCTGACATGCTGGTTGCCAGAGTGGTTCAGCATTTCTGTGTTCTCTAATAGTATATTTTTATTTATTTATTTATTTACAGTATTTATATTCCGCCCTTCTCACCCCGCAGGGGACTCAGGGCAGATTACAATGTACACATACATGACAAACATCCAATGCCATAGACACACAACATATAGACAGACACTCAGAGGCTATTTAACATTCCAGATTCTGGCCACCAGGGGGAGCTGTCGCTTCCTCATTCTTTGCATACTTCCTGAAGATTTTATGGCCTCATAAATCCGTTAAATTAGCCTCCCCAAAAATTGGTACCTAAATTTCCTACTTGACAGATGCAACTGTCTTTTGGGCTTCAAAGGTCGACAACAAGCTACACAATTTTGGTCGGGAGCTCACTCCGACTCGGGCTGGCTTCGAACTCATGACCTTTTGGTCAGTAGTGATCTTAATGCAGCTGACTCCCAGCCAGCTGCGCCACAGTCCCGGTGGTGTGACTATACCAGGCATGAGCAAACTTGGACCCTCCAGGCAGGGCCGTAGCCAGGATTTTGGTTCGGGGGCTGAGTTTGGTTCGGGGCTGAGACTGGGTGGAAGAGGGTCTACCCCCTAGCAAACCTTTGTATTGTTATCCCAATAACCCCATTAATGTGGGATATAATGAGCATGGTGATCAGATCATGATATGAATAAACATAACAGTTTAAATAATGTACCAGTAAGGCCTTTTCGCTGACCACCCTGAGAATTTCGGGGCTGAACCCCTTAGCCCGGCTGTTAGGAATTGTGGGAGTTGCAGTCCAAAACACCTGGAGGGTCCAAGTTTGCCCATGCCTGGACTGGACTGTAGAATTAATGCAGTTTAGCTGCACGTTCTGTAGCTAGTGTTATGGAATCTTGGGATTTGTAGTTTGGCAAAGCACCTGCACTCTTTGGCAGACAAGCCTAAAGCTGAATTTTCCTAGGAATCCATGACGTTGGACCCTGGCAGTTAAAATAGGGGTGAGAATGCATTAATTCCACAATGTTGATGCAATCAGGATCATTTTCCAGGGAAAATTGGTCAAATGGATTATTTCGATATTAAATGTCTCCGGAACTGGCTCTACGAGGCAGCCGCCTCATGCAACACGAGGCCGCTTCTGATGTTGCTATACGTGCCCCCTTGCGGCAAGCCAAGGGCTGCATCACCCTGCGCCGGAGTGGGCGCCTTTCCATATGTAGGAGAATGCAAAGCGCCCAGCTGCTTCCTTTTTATAAATAGACTTTGAAATTGAGTTATTCCAGGTTGACGCCACACAGTCACAGAGACCGCAAAATAGAACTAAAGGCAGAAAGGCATGGATGGAATCCAATGCACATGCATTTCGGTTGACTCTGCCGTTGGGAGTGACTCTTTTTTAGGTCATTGCAGTGCATTGTAATAATAATATTTATTTTATTTATTTTAAAATTTTAATCGGCCCAGTCATAATGCTTTAAAACTGTGTTGTTGTTGTTTATAGTTTACTACGGTAGCTTGGGGACCCGGCCCGAGTTATTTGAGAAAGGCATTGTGTGCCGAAGTTGGTCTTTGGTACTTCAAGTCCCATCATCCATGGTCCACCCTCCTCCATACTGCAGTAGAATGGAGAGTGGATCAAGTGGGTTCTGTGTGGTCTTCATAGGTCTTTGTTGGGGGCTGCAGATACCCCCTCAGTGACAACCAATCCCCTCTGTCTGGTGCCTTAGAATGTTGGAGTTCTGGAGCTGGCCAATCAGAGTCCTTTATGCAAATAATCCCATAGCGGCAACCAATCGAAACACTGCCACATATACCCCCGCCCTTCCCGCCCTTCGCACCTCCCGCCCTCCGCAAACACTGACTTTTATTATATAGATAGATAGAGTGAAAGTTATAGTGATTGTATTGTTTTATTTGCTGTTGTGTTATTTTACTATGTGTTGTTGGGCTTGGCCTCCTGTAAGCCGCCCCGAGCCCCTTCTGGGAGATGGTGGCGGGGTATAAATAAAGAATAATAATAACAACAACACTTTATTATTATTCCGCACTTCTCATCCCGAAGCGGACTCAGGGCGGATCACAAGTACACACACACGGCAAACATTCAATGCCGCTTGTATAGCCCAGGCCTGGGCATCTCACGGCCCGCGGACCGGATGTCGCCCGCCGGACGATTCTGACCGGCCCGGGGAGAAGGGCATCGGGGGGCGGGGCCATTTCTGCAAGAGGAAGGGCTGCCGCTGCCGCCATCCCAGCACAGGCTGTGGGGCCTGTGTCGGCAGACAGCCCGCCACTCCGGAGAACGATGGGGGGAGTGGCGGCTTTGGAGTGCCTGCCATCCTGGGAGGCGATCCGGTCCTGCAGCGGGACCAGTCGGCGACCTGCGATGGATGAGCGCACTGGTGACCTGGAAGACTTGATCGTCTTCCGGGTCACCAGGGCAATCAGCCGCCGCAGGTCGCCGACTGCTCCCGCTGCAGGCCCGGGTCGCCTCCTGGGATGGCAGGCACTTCAAAGCCGTGATGGCAGGCACTCCATGGCAGGGTGAACAGCCTATCGGGAACGCCTCTGACGGAACAGCTGGGGGCGAGAGCGGGCAGAGACCTGCAGCCTACGATCGTCTGCTGCTCTGCTCTGCTGCGGTGGCAGCTGAGTCCGCTTTGCCATCCTCTGAGCTGGGTCCATTGGGCCATTCCATCTTGGGATCCTTCCTCTCTTGAGGATGTCAGCCTCCATCTTGGTTCGCACCTTGACTTCTTGAATTTCATTTTACTTTATTTTAGTGGTTTTTATTATTATTTTATAATAATTTTATTATAATAATATAATAAATAAATAATATAATTTTATATTATATTATAATTTCAATATATTATAATGTCTATATATACTATAACTAGCTGTACCCGGCACGCGTTGCTGTGCCCTATTTAGGAGATGCGAGAAAGTCTGAGTATGTAAGGGTTGGAAATGATGTTACTTACGGTCTTGGTGGGGTCATGTAGGCATGAATTGCGCACTTTCTATGTGTGCTCCAAATGATGTCATCTGGAAGCATGAGTTGTATTGTCTTCTATAGCGGAGGAAGTGTTTTGATTCTGGAGTGTCTCCACTCAGCAAAGTCTGTAGTGGTTGTGGAGGAGTGGCAAGTGGTGGTAGAGAGACTTTACCGGCTAGGCAGCACATTCCTGTTGTTTCTGCTGGGTATTTCAGGGCTTTGCAGTGTGTGCAGATGTGCGTTAGGGTGCCAATGTCGGCCTCTGGCACCATGCTGTAGTCTTCTGCAGCGTTGTATCTGAAGGCTAGGCGGTGGAATTGGTTGTGGTGTTTTTGAAGTTTGTTTTCTGTGTTGCGACGTCGTGTTTCTGCGCTTCTTGCGCGCTGCTGTTGTGTTGCATTTCTGCGTCTTTGTTGTTCCTGGCTGCGCGCTTCTTCTTGTCATGCAGTTCTTTGCCATTGGTTCTCAGCTGTGCGTCGTGCACTGACCTGTTGTCTGTGTCTCTGCTGCGCAGTGTGTTTCTGTTCTGGCGTTTGTTCTGCCCTTTTTTGTTTGATGTATGTAGCGTTGTGAGTGTGTCGTCCGATGCTGTTATTTTTAGAAGGCATGGCTTGTCTTTTGGGTCAGTTTCTGTCTGTGTGGAAGGAAGGAATGGTTTTTGTTTGTGGTGGTGGTAGGTGTTGTGTGTATGGGGTCCCGTAAGGTTGGTGGGATGGGTTGTGATTGGAAGTTGTGTTGTGTTGTGTGGGTAGGAATTGCTGGAGAATTGCTCCCTCATAGAGTTTGGTTTTGACAGTTTAACCCTCAAACACCAACTGACAACTGAAATCTCTCAGCATTCTATCCTAGCCTTGGATGGCTCCTGCCAGCGTTGCTATGGTTACTCTTCCTCTCTGCATTTTGTGTGGGCCGATGTCGGCCAATGGCATTTGCTGGCAGCCACGGAGGATGCTGGGAAATGTAATTTTTTTTAACTCATTGTTTTGGGGGCTTTTTAAGGTTTTGGGGGGGAAAGTTTCTTTGCTACAAACGTACCTTGCTTGAGGCCTATTTCTGTTGGCAAGTTTTGTGTTTCTGCGTTGTAAGGTTTCTCTGTTTGAGGTAGTCTTCACATGACGACTGTTCCTTTACATATATAGATATAATAATTATGATATTATTAATACTAATAATATATGAATATTTCTTGATATATTAATATGTTAATATTAATGATGTGTAATATATAGTA
Organism: Anolis apletophallus; assembly: GCA_030556195.1. Classification (NCBI taxonomy): domain Eukaryota; kingdom Metazoa; phylum Chordata; class Lepidosauria; order Squamata; family Anolidae; genus Anolis; species Anolis apletophallus. The sequence continues at coordinate 19,635 of JARBWK010000315.1, read as the reverse complement.
AATATAGTAAATAAATAAATAAATAAATAAATAATGTAGATTAGAATGTAGTTCCGTCTTTAGGTGCGGCCCTCCATAATATTTTTTGGTTCTCGTGTGGCCCTTTGGAAAAAATAATTGCCCACCCCTGGTATGGACGTACACAGAACACAAACAGAACAGAAGGAGGTTTTTGTGTCGTGTCACAGGGGGCGCTGTTGCTCCATCCTCTATGACGAAGAGCTGTCAGGACTTCCGCAGTCCAGCATTTTCTGATCTTCTTTTTCTTTATGGCATTGTAAAACACCTCCCTCGCTTTTTTAGTGGTACCTAATTTCTCCAGTTACAGCTAAAGCTGTTTTCAACCTGCTTAGGTAAACAGTGGGCAGGGCTGCCCATGCCAACCCGGGGTTCGAACTTGCAACCTTTCGGTTGATAGATCTTTTAGCTGCTGGTGATTTAACAGCAGTGCTAAACCTTTGGCCTTATAACGGAGTTTGACCCAAGTGCAAATTTCCACATTTTCTTTCCACCGGCCACCCTTGTGAAATGATTGTTGCCTTTGTCTTGCAGTGTGTACTCAACTTCTCGTCTCCAGGCCAGATGAGGAGAACATAAGTTCCTATCTACAGCTCATTGACAAATGCCTAATTCATGAGGTGAGTAAGTTCTAGTCTATATTTGCAAAGCTCTGCAGTACAGTCAGCCCTCCACGTTCACTCCGGATAGGTGCATAGGTGCCCTGTGGTACTTGGAGATAGGGCAGAATATAAATAGAGGGTTTATTTATTATTTATGTATGTATTCACGACATTGGTCCATCTTCCCCCTAACTTCACCAGGGCATCAGGTGGGTCATAGTCATTATGTGTGTCAAGTTTTGTACTTGTCCGCCATTCATGCTGGTCCCAGTGGTCTCATGAAGTGAGTGAAGGTACTGCAAGTCCCATCATCCATGGTCCATCCTCCTTCAAATCACAACAGGATGTCGACTGGGTCATGGTGGCTCTGTGTGCCAAGTGTGGCCCTGATACGTCATTGGTGGGAGCCACAGTGGTGTCAGGAAGTGATTGAAGGTACTGCAATTCTCATCGTCCATGGTCCACCCTCCTCCAACGTGCACCAGGATGTAGAGTGGGGTCATGAGGACTCTGTGTGCGAAGTTTGGTCCTGATCCGTCATTATTTGGGGTCACAGTGGTCTCAGGAAATTAGTGAATGTACTGCATCTCCCATCATCCATCCTCCTCCAAACCTCACCAGGATGTAGAGTGGGTCATTCTACATAACAGCCTACTGGCTGTTAGGAATTGTGGGAGGTGAAGTTCAAAACACCTGGAGGGCCCAAGTTGACCCTACCTGCTTTAGAGCCTTCCTACTGTTTGGAGAATCCATAATTGGGGGCTATCAGCAGTTCAAGACCTTGCGTTGTAGGGTCTTCTCCAAACGACTGCTTCACTGGAACCTTTGCACGGCTCAATGTGTCTCCCTCCGAAAGGCTAATCGGCTGGGTTGAGCCCGCTAGCAACCCATTGTTTGCACTCCTAACTTTATGCTGCTTGCAATGCTTACTTACAGCTTCCACCGGCTTTTGCACGACGTGTTTGTTTTCTCCTCGTTGCAGCGATTGATTATTAATTAACCCGACGCCTTACCATTGTTACTACCGCTTTTGTTTCCTTCCAAAATAATAAATAAATTGTTTTGTTTTGTTTTGTTTATTCTTTTTTCATCGTCTTCTCTTTCGGGCAGGCGTTTACAGAGACGCAGAAGAAACGGCTGTTGTCATGGAAACAGCAGGTGCAAAAACTCTTCAGGTCTTTCCCTCGGAAATCCATCCTGGACCTCTCGGGATACCGGCAGCAAAGGACGTAGGTTTCGAGGCGATACCTTTGCTTGAGGGGGAAATGGCTTGGGGTGCATCGTCGTTGCAGAATTAATGCACTTTGATAGTAATTGACAGGCCTGGGCAATCATGGTTCTATATCAGACCTGGGCAACCTACGGCCCACGGGACGGATGCGGCCCGGCAGCCGATTCTGTCCGGCCCGGGGAGAAGGGCATCAGGGGCGGGGCCAAGAGGAAGAGGTGCTGCCGCCGCCATCCCATTGCGGGCTGTGGGGTCTGCGTCGGCTGACAGCCCGCCACTCTGCAGAAAAATCGGAGGAACGGCGGCTTTGGAGTGCCTGCCATCCCGGGAGCAGTCGGCGAGCTGCGGCGGCTGATCACCCTGGCAACCCGGAAGACTTAATCGTCTTCTGCTTCGCCTGGGCGATCACCTGCCGCAGCTCGCCGACTGCTCCCGCTGCAGGCCTGGATCGCCTCCTGGGATGGCAGGCACTCCATGGCAGGGTGATCACCTGGGGAACGACTGGGGGCGAGAACGGGCGGAGGCCTGCAGCCTCCGATCGTGTGCTGCTCTGCTCTGCTGTGGTGGTGGCTGGGTCCGCTTTGCCATCCTCTGGGCTGGGTCCATTGAGCCATTCCACCTTGGGATCCTTCCTCTCTTGAGGATGTCAGCCTCCATCTTGGTTCACACCTTGTCTTCCTGAATTTCATTTTATTTTATTTTAGTGGTTTTTATTATTATTTTATAATAAATAATAATTTTATAATTATAATATAATTATGATAATATAATAAATAATATAATGTTATATTATATTATAATTTCAATATATTATGTCTATATACCGTGTTTCCCGAAAGTAAGACAGCGTCTTACTTTCTTTTCCCCCCGAAAAGTCCCCCTACGTTTTACTTTCAGGGTACGTCTTATATAAACAAAGACGTACCCCGTCGCCACGCCCACGCCGCCGCCGTCACCCCGCCGCCGCCGGCCATGTGGCCCATTGCCGCGGCACACCTCCGCGCGCACCTTTCTGCTAGGCCTCCAAGGAAGGGAGGGGAAGAGTCCCAGGCGTGGCTGGCGCCGCGTCACCTGACGCGTCGCCGCCAGCCACGCCTGGGACTCTTCCCCTCCCTTCCTGAACAAAGGGAGGGAGGAGGAAGAGTCCCAGAGGCGTGGCTGGCGGCGACGCGTCAGAGTGACGCGCGCCGCTTGCCACGCCTCTGGGACTCTTCCTCCTCGTTGGTTTCTGAGGGAGGGAGGAGGAAGAGTCCCAGAGGCGTGGCTAAGCGACGTGTCAGAGTGACACGGCGCGCTTAGCCACGCCTCTGGGACTCTTCCCCTCCCTTCGTTGGACAAAGGGAAGGAGGAGGAAGAGTCCCAGAGGCGTGGCTAAGCGGCGACGTGTCAGGTGACGGGCGCTAGCCACGCCTCTGGGACTCTTCCCCTCCCTTCGTTGGACAAAGGGAGGGAGGCGGAAGAGCCCCAGAGGCGTGGCTAAGTGGCGACGTGTCAGAGTGACGCGGCGACGCTTAGCCACGCCTCTGGGACTCTTCCCCCTTCCTTCGTTGGAGAGGCCTAGCAGAAAGGTGCGCCGCGGAGGTGTGCCGCGGCAATGGGCCGATTCGGCGGCCAGGTACGGCTTACATTCGGGGTACGGCTTACAATCGGGGGTGTCATACTTTCGGGAAACACGGTATATACTATAATATAATAATAATGATATTAATACTAATAATATATGAATATTTCTTGATATATTAGTATGTTAATATTAATAATGTGTAATATATAGTAAATATAGTAAATAAATAAATAATGTAGATTAGAATGTCATTCAGCCTTTAGGTGTGGCCCTCTATAATATTTTCTGGCTCTCGTGTGGCCCTTTGGAAAAAATAATTGCCCACTCCTGTTCTACATGATTCTAAAGTACTTACAAAACTAAAGTTCTGGTGGTGAACACTAGGTGGCGCTGTTGCTTTGCTTCTACAGTATTGCTAAAGTTCTGGTGGTGAACAATAGGTGGCGCTGTTGCTTTGCTTCTACAGTGTTGCTAAAGTTCTGGTGGTGAGCACTTCAGAACTCTAACAAAACTTTCAAAGTTTCATTATTGTTTCATTATTGGCGATTTTAAAGACAGAACCAATTAGGAACTGCCATTTATAACGAAATTTTTGTTATTTTATTAATTAATATTAACGTATTAATTAAATAAATAATAATAAATATTACTACATTATTATTATTACAGTGTAGACTTTGTTATTAAAAGGCCTACATCAAGTGCTTCCCTAATAGAGTGCGTATCTGTAGTGGTGTGTTTAATATGTATGTAGAATCATAGAATAATAGAGTTGGAAGGGACTCCAAAGGCCATCCGGTCCAACCCCCCTTCGACACAATCAATGCCCTCCTAACAGATGCCCATCCAGCCTCTGCTTTAAAATCTCCAGAGAAGGAGACTCCATCGGACTTTAAGATATATTCCGGTGCTAAACAGTTCATACGATCATGAAGTGCTTCCTAATGGTGGTTTCTCTTTTCCTGCAATTTGAACTTGTGTGTGTGTTTGTGTTGTGTTTCCCCAGCCGAGGTTTTGGCCAGTCAAACTCCTTACCGACAGCTGGCTCTGTAGGTGCAGGAATGGCCCGGCGGAACCCACGCCAGTTCCAGATCCCTTCCCGGAACCTCCCCACCTCGCGGCTGGGGCTCCTGGGACCCACCGGACTCTTGGGGGCCACACAGCGCAACTCGGCGGCCAACCCCACCATCCTCAAGCAAGGCAGACAGGTGCGACCTTTACCTGTGCTGGGGAAAAAGTCAAAAAAGTTTTATTTTTGTGGTTGTGATGGTTTTGGGATGTGATTGAAGGTCTGTGTAGGGTTTTGGAATGTAATTGATGGTTTGCGTATGTTATCTTTATTTGCTTAATTGCACATTTTGCGGGACATGCTCATCTCCATTTCTAAGCCGAAGAGCTGGCATTGTCCGTAGACACCTGCAATGTCATGTGGCCATCATTTATTCATGGAACGCCGTTAACATTCCCACAGAAGCGTTACCTATTATCTACTCACATTTGCATGTTTTCGAACTACTAGGTTGGCAAAAGCTGAGGCTAACAGCAGGAGCTCACCTCCCTCCGCAGAGTCGAACTGCTGACCTTTCAGTCAGCAAGTTCAGCAGCTCAGTGCCTTAACCCACTGCGCCACCGGGGGTCCTAATAATAATAATAATAGTAGTAGTCATAATAAGAATAACTGAATATGACGACATAGTTTTTAAAAGTTTTTTTATTGTTTATGGTTTTATTGCTTTGATGTTTTTGATGTTTTAAATATTTTGTAATGTAATATTTTTATTCTTTTGATATATGCATTTATATGGCATCGAATTGTGCTGGCCGTTCTTAATAATAGTCATAATAATGATAAGTTCTCTTGTGTATCTAATAATAATAGTATTTATTTATTTATAGTATTTATATTCCGCCCTTCTCACCCCGTAGGGCAGTGTTTCCCAACCTTTTTTGAGCCGCGGCACACTTTTAACATTAAAAAAATCCGGGGGCACACCACCAACCAAAATGACTCAAAATGACACTCTAACACAGCAAAGAACGGCTGGGGATGGTGGCCTGCTGGGAGCAGCTGCTGAGAGTGCCAAAGCCGGGAGGGGGGTGGAGCCAGGCTGCCCATGCCCCGCCCTGCCCCAGCCACCTCTCCCAGCAGCTGCTCCAGCCTTGAGGGGCAGTGCCAAGCCAGCGGTGCCAGAGCCAGCACAATGCTGGCTTGGCACTGTCCCCTCAAGGCTGGAGCAGCTGCTGGGAGTGCCGAAGCCGGGGGAGGGGGCAGAGCCAGGCTGCGCCGTGCCCCTCCCCCTCCCCCCAGCTTCAACTCTCCCACAGAGGGGGAGCATGAGCAGTGGACGGGCTTCAGTGGGCGGGCTCCTCCACGCAGCTTCAGCGAGCGAGGGCAAGAGTCATGGTGGGAGTCATGGCGGATTGGAGGCTGGCTGGAGAAACGGCCGAAGGAGGCGGCGCCCCAGCCCCTTCTTCTTTTTCTTCTCCACTGCCCGGCCCTTCCTCCTCCTCCCCCAAGCAGCAGGAGTTCGGCAGGAGGGGGGAGGAAGGGGGGCAGAGAGCTTTTCTCGTGGCACAGCAGGAGATCCTTTACGGCACACTAGTGTGCCACGGCACGCTGGTTGAGAAAGACTGCCGTAGGGGACTCAGGGCAGATTGCAAAGTACACAGACATGGCAAACATTCAATGCCATAGACGCCCAACATATATAGACAGACAGTCAGAGGCTATTTAACTTTTTCTGGCCACCAGGGGGCCGCTTCACCGTCCATCTGCGACACTGATGAAGTACTTTCCGCATTCCCCGCATGCTTTTTGCTGGAGATTTTTATGGCATCGTAAATTTGTTAAATTAGCCTCTCCACACATAGGTGGTACCTACATTTCCTATTTGACAGATGCAACTGTATTTTGGGTTGCAAAGGTTGACAACAAGCTACACAAAATTGGCCAGAAGCTCACTCCGACCCGGGCTGGCTTCAAAGTCATGACCTTTTGGTCAGTAGTGATTGCAATGCAGCTGACACCCAGCCAGCTGCGCCACTGTCCCGGTAATAATAATAATATACATATACATATACATATACATATACACAATGCAACACATACATACACACTTGTAATACTCAAAATACATACACGCTTGCAGTCATTGCATTTTAACTCAAAATGCATCTTTCCTTCTCGAGGAGAGAAAATTACTCCGCGGTTTACTTTTGACACCTTCTTTCCAGGCTGAACTGGATCCTTCTTAATTTTAATATTTAAAGGGAGGGAATATTATGGAGTCAGCCAGAAAACTCTGCAGGCATTTCCTGTTTTTCGCTCCCTTCGGTGCTTTAAAGAGAGGTCCTGCGAAAGGAGAGCCGAGAGAGAAGGAAGGAAAGAAGGAGGGAAGGAAGGAAGGAAGGAAGGAAGGAAGGAAGGAAGGAAGGAAGGAAGGAAGATGTAAACGAGGATTTGAGGTGGATAGGATGAAATGAACATAGGAATGGTTGGAAGTGTTTGGCATTATTTGATAATCACAGCAAGACTCAAAGTGCATCGATCCTAGGCTTGGGCCAACTTGGGCCCTCCAGGTGTTTTGGACTTCAGCTCCCACTATTCCTAACAGCCGGTAGGCAGTTAGGAATGGTGGGAGCTGAAGTCCAAAAACACCTGAGGGCAAGTTAACCAAGCTTGATCTACTTTGGGGGTCCTCTGGACTCAGCGCTGGCGCTTGATGCACAGGTGTCGGCGGTGGCCGGAGAGCCTTTGCACAATTAAAACTTGTGCGCCAACTGCAACCATACCTCGTGAAGTCTGATTTGACCATGGTGGTCCATGCCCTAGTTACCTCTAGATTAGACTACTGCAATGCACTCTACGTGGGACTACCCTTGAAGACGCCAACTGCGACCATACCTTGTGAAATCTGACTTGACCACGGTGGTCCATGCCTTAGTTGCCTCTAGATTGGACTACTGCAAGGCACTCTACATGGGGCTACCCTTGAAGACGTCCCAGAAATTACAACTAGTCCAACGCTCGGTAGCCAGATTAATAACTGGGGCGACTTACAGGGAGCGGCCAATCCCCTTGTTTAAGGAGCTTCGTTGGCTGCCATTCACCTTCTGGTCCCAAATTATCACCTATAAAGCCCTAAATGGTTTGGGACCCACCTACCGTGTCTCCCTCCATGAATCAGCCTGGGCCCTTCGATCTTTGGGGGAGGCCCTCCTTTCGGCCCTGCCAATCTGACAGGGTCATCTGGTGAACACAAGGGAGAGAGCCTTTTCCTCTGTGGCCCCCCGGCTCTGGGACTCTCTACCCAGAGAGATTAGGAAAGCCCCTACTTTAGAAACCTTTAAAAGGAATATTAAAACGTGGCTCTTCCACTGCGCCTTTGGTGAGTAGGCACGCAACCTCACACTACTGTTTTCCCCATGTAGCCGACCCGAGTCCCTGTTGGGGAGATGGTGGCAGGCAGGGCCAGTTCGTCCATTAGGCGGACTATGCAGGCGCGTAGGGCGACATCACCCGGGAGGGGCGTCGCCACCTGGGAGGGCCGCCGCGGTGCCGGTTCCGCCCCGCCGTGCCGCCCGCGCCGCACTGTCCCGCCCCACCATTGCACCCGGCCAGGCCTCCGCAGCCGGCTCCGCAGCCTCCGTCGCGCCCGGCCAGGCCTCCGCAGCCTGCGCCACGCCGCCGCCCGGCCGGGCCTTTGTTAGGCCAGCCGCGCCTCCGCATGCGCAGAAGCTTCTACAGGCGCTACAGTGCCTGTAGGAGCTTTTGCGCATGTGCAAAAATGCTCTGCGCATGCGTACTGGCTCTAGGCGCACCTCCCGCTATGGAGCCAGTGCGTGTGTGCGCAGTTTCGCACATGCGCACTGGGCTCCAAAGCGGGAGGCGCGCTCTGGAGCCAGTGCACGTGCGCACAGATTGGCGCATGTGCACTGGGCTCCCCTCGGGAGCAACAGGGGGGCACAAAAAAATTTTTCGCGTACCCCCCGGGAACAGGTGGGTCCGCCCCTGTTGGCAGGGTATAAATAAAGTTTATTATTATTACTATTATTATTACACTTTGCTTCAAGGTGCACTCTTTGTTAACTTCTCCCCACAGAACCTTTGGTTTGCAAACCCGGTGGAAGCAACAGCATGCCCAGCCGGACTCACAGCTCGGTCCAGAGGGCGCGTTCGTTGCCAGTCCACACCTCTCCGCAGACAATGCTCATGTTCCAACAGCCAGGTAGGCCGAGTCTTTTCTCCTTTGAGTGTGTCTTCCTGCACAGAATGCTGTTCTTTCATGCAGGAAGACACAGTCCAAGCCCTTCCAACAGATGGGCATCAGAGTGTACCGGCCGTCCCTGAGTTACAAACATCTGACTTACAAAAGACTCCTAGCTAAGACAACAGGAAGTGAGAGGAATCTACCCCTCAGTTATTATCATGGGCAAAAGAGGTCTCCACTGAAGCTTTATCTCCTTGTTTCCACAACAAGCCAATTTTTGCACCGGGACTATGGCACAGCTGGCTGGGTGTCAGCTGCATTAAGATCACTACTGACCGAAAGGTCATGATTTCGAAGCCAGCCCAGGTCAGAGTGAGCGCCCGACCAAAATTGTGTAGCTTGTTGTCTACCTTTGCAGCCCAAGAGACAGTTGCATCTGTCAAGTAGGAAATTTAGGTACCACTTTGTGGGGAGGCTAATTTAACTGATTGTACCGGGAATGTGGCGCAGCTGGCTAAGTGTCAGCTGCATAAAATCTCTCTGACCAGTAGGTCATGAGTTCGAGGCCTGCCCAGGTCGTGGTGGGTGCTCGACCTTTAAGTATAGCCTGCTGTCGACCTTTGCAGCTCGAAAGACAGTCACATCTGTCAAGTAGGAGATAAAGGTACCACATTAAGTGGGGAGGCAAATTTTGACTGAATTATGAGACCATTAAAGAACTCCAGGAACGCTGAGGAATGCGGAAAGAACAACAAGGGACGCTGGGAACGCTGAGAGATGAGGAGTGCGTCAGCTCCCCCTGGTGGCCAGAGTTTGCCTCTGTTCGTCTATATGTGTGTATGTGGAAACGGTAGGGATTGTCTGCTAAGTATGTATACCTGTAATCCGCTCTGAGTCCCCTTCGGGGTGAGAAGAGCGGAATATAAATAAAGTAAATAATAAATAAAATTTACAAGGCCATAAAAATCTCCAGGAAGTATGCAACGAATGAGGAAGCGACAGTTCCCCTGGTGGCCAGAAGCTGGCATGTTAAATAGCCTCTGAGTGTCTGTCTATATATGTTGTGCGATCCTACTCTCACTCCCGCCGCCTTCGCAGGCGCAGTTGGTGCGGACGAGGGAGAGGGCCTTCTCTGTAGTGGCCCCCTGACTCTGGAATGCACTTTCCAAGGGCATCAGACAATTTCCAACTTTGGCAGTTTTTAGGAGGAGCCTGAAGACGTGGCTGTTCCAATGTGCCTTCCCTGAATAAAGTAAATAATGCCCTGCTGTGTGCAATCCTGCAATGTCCTCAGAAGTCCCATAATCTCTGGTCCACCCTCCCCCAAAGTCTAGTAGGATGTAGATTGGGTCATGGGGGCTCTGTGTGCTAAGTTTGGTCTGTATTGGTGAATGGATGATGGTTGCATTGTTTTTAGGAAGTGAGTGAAGGTACTTCAAGTCCCATCATCCGTGGTCTGTCTCACACAAAACAGCACCAGGATGTTGAGTGGGTCATGAGGGCTCTGTGTGCCAGGTTTGGTGTTGATCAGTCATTGGATTAAGTTTGTAGCAGGCTTGGAAAGTGAGGGAAGGTACTGCAAGTCCCATCATCCATGTTCTGGCCCCCTCCAAACTTCAGTAGGATGTAGAGTGGGTCACTGGGGCTCTGTGTGCCAAGTGTGGTCTTTCTCGGTGTTTGTTGGGGGCCACAGTGGTCTGTGGGAACAGAGGGGTGTGAAAGTACTACAAATCCCATCATCCATTGTCAGTCCTCCCCGAACCTCACCAGGACGTGAAGGCAGTCATGGAGGTTATGTGTGCCAAGTGTGTCTCGATCAGTAATTGGATGAGGGTCGCAGCGGACTTGGCAAGTGAGTAGAGGTACTTCAAGTCCCATCATCCATGGTCCACCCTCCTCCGATCTGCACCAGGATGTAGAGTGGGTCATGAGGGCTCTGTGTGCCAGGTTTGGTGCTGATCAGTCATAGGATTAGGTTTGTAGCAGCCTTGGAAAGTGAGGGAAGGTACTGCAAGTCCCATCATCCATGTTCTGGCCCCCTCCAAACCTCAGTAGTATGTAGAGTGGGTCACTGGGGCTCTGTGTGCCAAGTGTGGTCTTTATCAGTGTTTGTTGGGGGCCACAGTGGTCTGTGGGAACAGAGGGGTGTGAAAGTACTACAAATCCCATCATCCATTGTCAGTCCTCCCCCAAACCTCACCAGGACGTGAAGGCAGTCATAGGGGTTATGTATGCCAAGTTTGGTCTCGATCAGTGATTGGATGAGGGTTGCAGCGAACTTGGGAAGTGAGTAGAGGTACTTCAAGTTCCATCATCCATGGTCCACCCTCCTCCAAACTGCACCAGGACGTAGAGTGGGTCATGGGGGCTGTGTGTGCTAAGTGTGGTCTGTATTGGTCCTTTTTGGTGGCCTCAGTGGTCTGTGGGAACCAAAGTGTTTGAAAGTACTACAAATCCCATAATCCGTGGTCCATGTCCCCAAACCGCACCAGGACGTAAAGGGGTTAGGGGTTATGTGTACCAAGTTTGGTGCAGGTCCATCACCCGCGCTGGTCGCTGTGGCCTGTGAAAGTGGCTGCCACATATCCGCCCTCCCGCCCTTCCGCCCTCCGCACACATACATACAAACATTCCGCTTTATAAAGGTATACAGATGTTAAGTTTTATTGATTGTATTGCTTTATAATTGCTGTTGTGTTGTTTTTATGTTGTATTGGGCTTGGCCTCATGTAAGCCGCCCCGAGTCCCTTTAAGATGGGTTTTTTAAAAAAAAAAATACAGTTAATAATAATAATTAATTAATAATATGGCATTGAATGTTTGCCATGTATATATATACATTGTAATCCGCCCTGAGTCCCCCGAGGGGTGAGAAGGGCAGAATATAAATACTGTAAACAAATAAATAAATAAAAATCCAATTACACTTTGTAACATGATTTCCCCGGTTATAAATGCCATTTCCTAACTGGTTATATCATGAAAACATGGGAAAGGTTTATTAGACTGCAAACACATTGTTTTTGGGCTGCCCGATCATGATCCAGGACCCATGCATGGCTGCCAACCAGGCCCGGATTAGGCTCTTCGGCCGCCCGAGGCCAAGACGTCCCGCGCCGCCCCCCCAGGGCGCGGAAAGCCACGCCCCCAGGGCACGGAAAGCCACGCCCCCAGGGCGCTGTTGGCATGGCAGCAGCCCCAGCCGTCGCGGCTTCCGTCACCTCCTACTCCCGCGACGGAAGGAGGGCCCAGGAGGTGGACGGAAGCGCAGCACCGCCCCACGGCTTACGTCCACCTCGCGCCTTCCTTTCGGTCGTGGGAGGAGGGAGGAGGTAGACGGAGCCGCGCGGCACTGCTCGTGGGGCTTCCGTCCGCCGCCTCCTCCACCTCCTCGACCGAAAGGAGGACTTCCCTTCCTCCTCCTCGCGCCTTTCGGTCGCGGGAGGAGGGAGGCGAGGCGGACGGAAGCCCCACGAGCAGTGCTGCGCGGCTTCGTCCACCTCCTCCCTCCCGCGACCGAAAGGAAAGCGAGGAGGATGAAGGGAAGTCCCGCCCTCTTCCTGGCCGCCTGGGCTGCCCCCTTACAAAGGAAGGAAGGTGGCCAGGAGGAGGAGGAGGAAGGAAGCACGCTGGCGGGGATGCATGCGCATGCATGCATGCCCGCCAGCGGGTGGAGCTTCCTCCCCTCGCGCCGCCCTCCTTCCTTTGCAAGGGGCGGCCCAGGCGAGCGCCATTCCCTCCTTCGCCCCCTCGCAGCTCCCTCCCCCTCTCCCGAGGTATGATGACTCTCTCGGGAGAGGGCGGGGGAAGCGCCATGCGGGGGCGGGTTTTTTATTTAAAAATGTTTTCGGAGGGTCGAATCCGCTGCCCCCCAAAACCTGCCGCCCGAGGCCATGGCCTAGTCTGGCCTTATGGGTAATCCGGGCCTGCTGCCAACCCTTGTTCCTGTTATCAATAAATGAGTTGTGGCCAGTGGTTATCCCAAAAAAACCTTGTGTGTGTGTTTTTCCTTGGGTTTGGCGGTGGGAGGTGTATCACCCATGCACACGCAACTGGTAGGCTGTTAGGAATTGTGGGAGTTATAGTTCAAAACACCTGGAGGGCCGAAGTTTGCCCATGCCTGGTTTGCACGATCTAGCTTATGACATCAAAAAAGAGACGCTCCTCGTGGGTATTTTCCTGGTGTCAGCCAAAGTCTGAAATAAACTTTTAGGGACATTAGAAATAAGGATTGCTTTCTATTTAAATATGATTTCCAATTCCCTCCACAGAGTTCCAGGTACCAGTGACAGAACCTGACATCAATAACAGGCTGGAGTCCTTGTGCCTCAGTATGACGGAACACGCCCTGGGAGGTACGTGCCCAACGTTTATGGCTCTAGGTAGGCATGGGCAAACTTCAGCCTTCCAGGTGTTTTGGACTTCAACTCCCACAGCTCCTAACAGCCTACCAGCTGTTAGGAATTGTGGGAGTTAAAGTCCAAAACACCCGGAGGGAGGGCCCAAGTTTGCCCATGTCTGGTCTAGACCAGGGGTGCTCACACTTTTTCAGCATGCGAGCTACTTCTAAAACAACCAAGTCAAAATGATCTACCTCCCCACAACAAAAATGTGAAACACATAACACAATATCTGCTTTGAACTGGGTTTTCTGAGTCCACACTGCCATATAATCTGATTCAAAGCAGATAACATGGGATTTTATACAACTGTGTGGAAAGGACCTCCGATAACCCAGGGCCCTTCCACACACCCTATTTTACGGCTGACACACACAAGCTGATTTCTTACTACTGGACGAATTGCTGCCAAATTTGGCCACAAGACGCCTACAAGGAGTGACCAGCACTAAAAAAATATTGATTTTGTCATTTAGGAGTTGTAGTTGCTGGGATTTATAGTTCACCTACAATCAAAGAGCATTCTGAACCCCAACAACAACAGAATTGGGGCAAACTTCCCACACAGAAACCCCACAACCAACAGCAAATGTTCAAGGCAGAGAGGAAGGGAAGGAAGGAAGGAAGGAATGAGGGAGGGAGGAAACAGGAAGGAAAGAAGGCAAGGCAAGAAGGAGGGGAGAAAGGAAGAAAGGAGATGAGGAAGGAAGGAAGGAAGGGAAAGGAGGGGGGAGAGGAAGGAAGGAAGAACAGAAGGGAGGGAAAGAAGGGAAGAAAGAATGGGAAGTGGGGAAGGAAGGAAAGAGGGAAGGAAGAAAGGGAAGAAGGAAGGAAGGGAAAGGAGGGAGAGAGAGGAAGGAAGGAAGAACAGAAGGGAGGGAGGGAAAGAAGGGAAAGAAGAAAGGATGGGAAGTATGGAAGGAAGGAAAGGGGGAAGGAAGGGAAAGGAGGGGGAGAGAGGAAGGAAGGAAGAACAGAAGGGAGGAGGGAAAGGAGTGAAGGAAGAAAGGATAGCAAGTAGGGAAGGAAGAAGAGAGGGAAGGAAGGAAGGGAAGAAGGAAGGAAGAACAGAAGGGAGGGAGGGAAAGAAGGGAAAGAAGAAAGGATGGGAAGTAGGGAAGGAAGAAGAGAGGGAAGGAAGGAAGGGAAGAAGGAAGGAAGAACAGAAGGGAGGGAAAGGAGTGAAGGAAGAAAGGATAGCAAGTAGGGAAGGAAGAAGAGAGGGAAGGAAGGAAGGGAAGAAGGAAGGAAGAACAGAAGGGAGGGAGGGAGGGAAAGAAGGGAAAGAAGAAAGGATGGGAAGTAGGGAAGGAAGGAAAGGGGGAAGGAAGGGAAAGGAGGGGGAGAGAGGAAGGAAGGAAGAACAGAAGGGAGGGAGGGAAAGGAGTGAAGGAAGAAAGGATAGCAAGTAGGGAAGGAAGAAGAGAGGGAAGGAAGAAAGGGAAGAAGGAAGGAAGAACAGAAGGGAGGGAGGGAAAGAAGGGAAAGAAGAAAGGATGGGAAGTAGGGAAGGAAGGAAAGAGGGAAAGAAGAAAGGGGAAGAAGGAAGGAAGGAAAGAGAGCGATGGGAAGGGACAGGGAGGGAGAAAAGAGGAAGCCCCTTCACCAGCTTACCAACAGGCAGCTCCGAGTCCCAGTCCATGCTGCAGCAGTTGGAGCCGCCTCTGGCCGTGCAGCACCTGGGTGGCGCCGGGAGCCTGCGGGGTGGGACTGAGCCTTCCTCTCACCCTGCCCACAACCTACCAGGACACCCTACGCGATCTACCAGTAGATCGCAATCTAGATAATGAGCACCCCTGATCTAGACTGATGGAAACAACTGATCTAAGCTTACCTTGTTTCCAAGAAGAGTCAAAGCTGCCAAATAGTGGAAAACACAGGCAGTGCCGGCCTTTGCCATTCCGCCGAGTAAGCGGCCGCGTAGGGCGACGGGTCCTGGGAGGGGCGTCACCGCCTGGGAGGGGCTCCGCCACGCTTGCTCAATGGGTTTCCTTTTTTTTCTTCTGTGTCAGGAGCGACTTGAGAAACTGCAAGCCACTTCTGGTGTGAGAGAATTGGCCGTCTGCAAGGACGTTGCCTAGGGCAGTGTTTTTCAACCTTTTTTGAGCCACGGCACATTTTTTACATTTACAAAATCCTGGGGCACACCACCAACCAAAATGACACAAAATGACACTCTAACACAGTAATACATACTGCATAATTAATATGTTTTTAAATGAATTGAACCAAACTTGGCATATTGAACTCTCATTACCAACAGAAAGTACTGAAAGGGTTTGCTTGGGAATTGACCTTGAGTTTGGAAGTTGTAGTTCACCCACACCCAGAGAGCACTCTGGACTCAAACAATGTTATGTTATGTTGTTGTTTGTTTTCTATCCAGAATCACAATGTTGGAAGGAGGCTCACCACTTTAAGGTCCCTAAAACAGGCATGGGAAAACTTCGGCCCTCTGGGTGCTTTGGACTTCAGCTCCCATCATTCATAACAGCCTGAGGCCCTTTCCTGCTTAAATGGCTGAGGGGGGAAAGGAAAAGGGCCCGAGGGTGCTAGGAATGGTGGGAGTTGGAGTCCAAAACACCTGAAGGTCCAAGTTTTCCCATGCCAGCTTTCGACAGAGATCTCTTCCTCCTCCTTCCCTTTCGCGCCCTTTCTTCCCCCTCCTGCCGATCACTTACTTTTTCTTCTACGCTGCCGCCTCTGCCGCCATTGTGATCCGAGGGGGCAGCGTGGGCGTGTTCAGGAGGGGAGGGGGGAGGGAGGAGGACGTGACCCGTGCGGGCGCTGCTGCACAGACTCACCCCAGAGCAAAGGGAGGCAAAGCGAGCAGAGCGAGGCTGGGAAGAAGGGAGCCTGAGTGGAGAACAAAAAGTGTTCAGCAGGAGGGGGAAGAAAGGGTATTGGAGGTTCCAATTTTCCACGGCACACCTGATGATCGCTCACAGCACACTAGTGTGCCACAGCACACTGGTAGGGAAACACTGGCCTAGGGGACATTGCCCAGATGTTCTCTCACGTCCACGCATGGCAAGCTGGAGCTGACAGAGGGAGCTCATCCGCACTCTCCCCAAATTCGAACTTCCAATCTGTTGGTTTTCAGTTCGCCGGCACAAGGATTTAACCCATTGTGCCACTGGAGGCTCCGTGGGTTTCCAAAAGCTAAGCAGGAATCTAGAATCATAGCCTGGTTATTTTGTTTTATTATTTTATATTGTTTAATGTAGTTTTATGATTTATTTACCTCATTGTGTTGCTGTTTTGTGTTTTGTTTTGTATTATTTTTTGTAATGCACTGTTGGGCTTGGCCTCATGTAAGCCTCCCGAGTCCCTGTTGGGGAGATGGTGGAAGGGTATAAATAAAGGGTTTTATTATTATTATTATTATTATTAATAATATTGGAGCCGGAAACTCTTAAAACCATTTACCTATCCAGTGAAAACATACGAAGAAATGCTGAAGGCTGGTGAAGTGGCCCTTTGTGATGTCACCGGGAAGGAAAGAAAGGCAATATATGTAGAAGGGTAGAAGGAAGGAAAGAAGGAAAGAAAGAGAAAAAAGAAGGGAGAGAGGGGAGAAGGAAGGAAGAGAAAGGAAAGGGGAGAAGGGAGAAAGTTGGCGAACAGTATCCCCAAGAACACCTAGGCCAGGGCTGCCCAGGAAGTCGATCGCGATCGACCAGTCGATCCCGGGACCGAAGGAGGTCAATCCCATCTGGATGGGGTGCTTCTCAGATGGGGCGGAGCCAGGCCGCACGAAACCCCTCCCCCTCCCCGGCTTCGGCATTTCCAGCAGCTTCTCCAGGCTTGAGGATGGCAATGCCAAGCCAGCCTTGTGCTAGGTATGCCACCACTGGCTTGGCATTGCCATCCTCAAGCCCGGAGAAGCTGCTGGGAGCTCCACAGACAGAGGGGGAGGGGGAGGGGGCGGGGCTTGGAACGGCCTGGCCCCGCCCTCCTCTGGTTTCCGCTCTATCAGCAGCTTCTCCAGGCTTGAGGATGGCAGTGCCAAGCCAGCCTTGTGCTAGGTATGTCACCACTGGCTTGGCATTGCCATCTTCAAGCCTGGAGAAGCTGCTGGGAGCTCCAAAGACAGAGGGGGAGGGGGAGGGGCTTGGAACGGCCTGGCGCCGCCCCCTCTGGCTTCCACTCTGCCAGCAGCTTCTCCAGGCTTGAGGATGGCAGTGCCAAAATGACCTTGTGCTAGGTATGTCACCACTGGCTTGGCATTGCCATCTTCAAGCCTGGAGAAGCTGCTGGGAGCTCCAAAGACAGAGGGGGAGGGGGAGGGGTGGGGCTTGGAATGGCCTGGCTCCGCCCCTCTGGCTTCCACTCTACCAGCAGCTGCTCCAAGCTTGAGGATGGCAGTGCCAAGCCAGCCTTGTGCTAGGTATGTCACCACTGGCTTGGCATTGCCATCCTCAAGCCTGGAGAAGCTGCTGGTAGAGCTGAAGACAGAGGGGAGGGGCGGGGCTTGGCATGGCCTGGCTCCGCCCCCTCTGGCTTCCACTCTACCAGCAGCTTCTCCAGGCTTGAGGATGGCAGTGCCAAATGAGCCTTGTGCTAGGTATGTCACCACTGGCTTGGCATTGCCATCCACAAGCCTGGAGAAGCTGCTGGGAGCTCCAAAGCCAGAGGGGAGGGGCGGGGAGGGGCGGGGCTTGGAACGGCCTGGCTCCGCCCCCCTCTGGCTTCCGCTCTACCAGCAGCTTCTCCAGGCTTGAGGATGGCAGTGGCAAGCCAGCCTTGTGCTAGGTATGTCACCACTGGCTTGGCATTGCCATCCTCAAGCCTGGAGAAGCTGCTGGGAGCTCCAAAGACAGAGGGAGGGGTGGGGCGGGGCTTGGTGTGGCCTGGCTCCGCCCCCTCTGGCTTCCACTCTACCAGCAGCTTTTCCAGGCGTCAGTGCCAAGCCAGCCTTGTGCTAGGTATGTCACCACTGGCTTGACATTGCCATCCTCAAGCCTGAGAAGCTGCTGGGAGCTCCAAAGACAGAAGGGAGGGGTGGGGCTTGGTTCATAGGGAGAGATGCTTCGACAGGTAAGTTGGACCAGAACCTTAGAGCTTTAAAGGTAAAACCAGCACTTTGAATTGTGCCCGGTAGCAAACTGGTAGCTAGTGGAGTTGTACGCTCCCGGAGTACCACTCCTGTTATCAACCTGGCTGCTGTCCGTTGGACCAATTGAAGCTTCCAAACAGTCTTTAAAGGCAGCCCCACATAGAGAGCGTTGCAGTAATCTATACGGGATGTAACCAGAGCATGGACTACCGTGGCCAAGTCAGACTTCCCAAGGTACGGGTGTAGCTGGCGCACACGTTTTAATTGTGCGAATGCTCCCCTGGTCACCTCCGAAACCTGGGGTTCCAGGCTCAGCGATGAATCCAGGATCAAACCCAGACTGCGAACCCATGCCTTCAGGGGGAGTGTAACTCCGTAGATCTTTCTGACTTGGATTTATTATAAGTACCTCGCGTGCTGAAAAAGTGTGGGCAGCCCCAGGGGCGGTCTTTGCCATTACGCGGCCTACTCGGCCGCGTAGAGCACTGTCTTGGACGCTCCGGGGTGGGGCGCCATTGTGAGGCGTCGCGGCGTCGCCCGCCCTGCTGCTGCGCTGCGCTCGCGGTTTAAGCTCGCATGCGCAGGTGCCCACGGACCTCTCTTGAGGTCCGTAGGCACTAAAGATGTGCGCTCCGCGGTCTCCGCATGCACGCCGCGCCAGTGCCTACGGACCTCAAGAGAGGTGTGTAGGCACTGCGCGTCTTGCAAACCGCGGAGCGCAGCGCAGTGCCCACGACCTCTCTTGAGGTCCGTAGGCACCTGCGCATGTATCGCGGTTATGCGTCTATCACGCAGGTGCCTACGGACCTCAAGAGAGGTCCGTAGGGACTGGGCGCATGCGCCGCGAAACCGCGGAGCGCAGCGCAGCAGCAGGGGCGGGGCGACGCCGCGGCGCCTCACAATGGAGCGCACATTGGGAGCGCCCTTGGGCGCCAAAATAATGTTCGCTTACCCCCCCCCCCGGGAGAGCTCGGACCGCCCCTGGGCAGCCCTGATCTAGGCCATGCCGAGTATATGCTTAGATATGTGTGTGTGGGTGTGAAGATTGTGTTAATGGGGCACGTATTCGTTTTTTCTCAGACGGTGTGGACCGACCTCGACAATCTAGAAGCCGAAGAGGTGTCAGCGCTGGCCGTGGAAGGATGTGGCTGCTGGACCAGTGGGAAATGTTGATGATGATGATGAATCCTGGGACGTGGGAAGGACCCTTGGAGACGCCGCCGCCTTTCGTTGCTCTTTTCCTCCTTCCCCTTCTCTCTCAGTCTCCTTTCCTTTCTCCCCCTTGCTCTCGTTTTGTGAAAGGCTTGTTTAGCTTAACCGGTATGTCGTCCAAAACAAAAAAAAAGTGGGTTCTTTTGGGGAGGATTTTTTGGGGCGGCTCAACTGAACGGTGGTGCCGCGGAGAGCATACGAGGGCCGGCATTAGGAGCAAGAGAATAGTGTGGTGAGACACCCGTAGTGCGGGGAATGCAGCGGGGCCGAGGAAAAATTCTCTTCTCCTTTTGCATCGTTGTAAAACAAAAGAAACTTTTACCTATATTGCTGGAGCGTGTT